>CAOJBK016256193.1:0-14181 GCA_948294925.1 Codiaeum variegatum | reverse complement strand
AAGCCAATTAGGCCCACAAATATATATCCCACATTCAGTACAAAGGCATATGCCCTTATTCTCCGAGCCCTCTAAACAAAGTCACCCTTTGATTCCTCATAAAACATGAAGGCCAACGTAGGCAGGTCAACCAAATCGTCTTTCACCAAACTCGAAGTAGCCTCTGTGCTCAAATCCAACAGTTTCTTGAACGAGTTAAAATAGCCTACCCACTCAATTGGAACATCCGGAATGGCCTCAAGATTCATACCCAGCAAAAAAGAAAACTCCTCAAATATTGGACAAATCTCATCCATATCAGCCCCAAATGAAACACATGATCAATGGGGTCCCAAATTTGCATGCAGTCGTTCAGAAAATCTCAATCAATTTTCACACCCCTAAGAGTTGGTAAAGTAGACATATTGTATCCATCGAGATTAATCCTCTGCACTCTGGTCAACTTCTGACACCATCCATGCATTACGTGGCTGAAAAAGGGCTCCATGTTCGGAAAAGGAAAAGGATCTGACGGTTTTCTGAAAAATAATTTTTCTCCAATGATTTTCTAAGACAGAAATCATTTTCGTATAGATATTTATAGTGGCACAAAAAATGAGGTAGAAAAAACTAAGTTCAGAAGGTTGGGCATGCAAAGTGAGGCAAAACACACGTTAAAGCCAGAACGCATGCGTTTTGGCCTTTACATGTGCATGAAGGCCTTAACAAATGTGTAAAGCCACTTACACATGCATAATGTCGCATAGCATGCATCTGCCACATGGCATGTTGCCATTCTCCCCCCAGAAACGATCCATTTTGGATTCAATCCAATTCCATTTTTCACTCAATTTTCAAACCAAAACATTTTTTCTATCTTCAAAAGTAAAAAAATCACAAAAAAAAAAAAAAATTCCCAAAATTTTTCATAAAAATTAAGTTCAAGTTCGTAAAGCGTAAATAGAAATCATTTTTACAAATAAAAGCCAAAGGACTAGGGCCCAAATACAGCTACAAACATCATGACATTTCGTGCATAACCGCATTAAGATTATCCTTAGACTCATATGCTGCATCCTCCTCTCCCACCTCGGGATCCGCCGGTGCTCCACATCGCCTGACGTATCGCTGTTCCCGTTGACTCTCTCTCAGACTCATGGCAGATAGAGTGGTGCTTAAGTTGAAAGCACACCTCTAAAAATTATCTACACTCTAGCCATAAGCAAAACTAGAGACCTAAAAAAATGGACAAAAGTCAGAAGTTGTCTAAGAAATAAGAACCAGAACAAACATGCAAGTCAGAAATGTACCATCGCTGTGAGATGATCAAAGTCTACCCTCTAAACTCCTGGTAGATAGATGTGACCAAAATAATTCACCTGGGTAAATCCTCATGCATTAGTGTAAGACACATGATTAGAAGTCTGCAACATAGAGTGCCAAGACCGGTTAGAGCTCACTGGTATGTGGGATGATGGAGCACCAATTCCAAATGAATAAGAACTCTGATGGGGCACGGGCTGGATGCAAAATCCCACCTCGAGTCCTTCGTCTAGTAGGAGCAAGGATTCCCTCTGGAATAAAAACATAATCAATGTGAAATGGGGGCATCACAACCATTAGCCTAGCTACCTGAAACTCAGGGATATGAAGCATCAACCAACAAGTAATCCTCTCAACCTCTACCAACCTTCTAATAGGCCTGGAAATCAAATGACAGCTCCTATCTCATCTCCAAGGGAGGGTCAGCGGGCATTATCTTGTCACCACTTAACTGGGCCATGACAAGTTCTCCAATGAAGAATTCCATCAAACATGATTGCTAGGGGGGGTAGTTGTGACCTCATTTTGGTACCATTGTATCCAGCTAGTTAATACAAGTCCAACGGATCTAACCGGGCTCAAATCGAACTTCAAATGATTCTAAAAAACTCAAAAAATGAATTGGACCGAACCGAATCATACCCAAAAAATTGGGCCTAGGAAATGACAATTTGCATGCAGAAACGACACTACACATGTGTTAAGGCTATTACGCATGTGTAATGGGCCACCCGCATGCGTAGCGCATGTTACACACGCGCCAGACAATTTTCTAGGGTTTCTAACACAATTCCTTATAAATTCAACCCTCGAGAACAGACCTGAATTCTGGCTTTCTTCAGTAATTTTCATGAGCTTTCAGACACTTACAAACATCCCTTTTATGCTATTTCACTTCATCCAAAGCCTCAAAAACATAATTTACAGCCTCTTAAACATGATTTATAGATCACAGACACTACAGAAAGTCAGTCCCCTCAATCAATACTCAATCCAAGCTAGTTTAGACACTCAATCAACAGTCTCCGAACATAACAGAGACTCATTCCAGCTTTATCAAACCGTCAAACCCTTCAGTCCCCAAGTCTATCAAAAAGGTAAAAATGGTCCAATATAGTTCTTACCTTTTATCATTACTGTCTTAATCCCTTTAATTCAGACCTAAGGCATGTTTTTCATAACTTATTTTAATCCCTTTTAATTCTGATTTAAGGCAACTTTACAAATACCATTTTCATAATTAAAATTCTCAAACCATAAAATCTGTTTAGGTAATCACACACTCAAAATCATTTTTCATTAATCAAGTTCAGAATTGGTTAATAACTTATACAGTTAATTATTTTTATAAATCTAAAATCAATTAGCTACTGAAACAATGACCCACCCCATTGTTATGAGAACAATCCCCACCTTTCGAGAGAAGGGAGAACGATGTGGGTTTGATTCCCATTCAACGGGATATGCCGGTAAGCCTTTCCTGGCTTCAACTCCAAACCTTTTCCTTTTATTGTCATTTTTTGCTTTAGTGTTGTGTTGTTCATTGTTTGTCCAATTGAATTATTCATTGTACTGCTTGTTTTCCATATAGCTATTCTATTTGATGTATGGCTTTGGGAATGTGTGCTCCTCCCATATCATAAGACTGGAGAGGAGATCCCCTATTTTAATGGTTTTTCCTGTAATTAATTTCATTACTTTATTTGGGGTGCTATATCTTTCCTAAAATCTGAAGTGGACTAAAGGAAGAATCCCTGAAAAATCAGTTGTATTTTTCTTGCTTTGTACAATTGTCGTTCACATCTGGCATGTTCATTTATTCATCCAATATAACGTTCATGCATATATGAAAATTCAATTTTAACTGAACTTGCATGGTTTTTCCAGCCAAAACATTATTTTAATTAAAATGGTATCAAAACTATTTTATTAAAATATTTTCAAATCAAAGGTTTAATACTTTTCAAAAAAAAAAAAAGATATAAGGTTTAATATGTAAAATAAATGCATGATATTTGATACTCACAAAAAAAAAATTATTACAAAATTAAAGTTAAAAACTTGCATTTGAATCTAAAACCCCATCTCACAGCATCTATAAAAAAAATGAATAGAGAAAATATTTAAATCAATCAAAAAAAGAAATATAGTGAGATAAAAGAAAATTTTGAGCTTTTGTTATTAGATGTTTAGTGAATCTCCACCACTCTGTAAATAAGAATCACATATTTATAAGAGAGCATCAATAACGATAATCAAACAAGTTAGAACGAAATTTTTTTAAAAAAAAGAGAACAATTAAGAGAGAAAAGAAAAGAGAAACTTAGGTTTAGTTGGTAGACATTGGATCACCGCCGCTCTCCTAGTCTCGTTATCCCTTGCTTTCGCTCTCTCTCTCTTTTTCTCTCTCCCTCTGCCGTTGGCCTTGGTAGAAAGTGAAATAATGCTATATAAGCATTCTTACATAGGGGTCACGTTAGAGTTATTAAGGAGCATTGAAAAGACTGATATAACCTTTATTTATTTTTTCTTTTTTATAGCACATGCACTCTTTTTTTTAGTTATCTAATGATTTTTGAAATAATAAATAAAAAAAAATTACCTTCACCGTTTCATTGCCTTCAAAATGTCTTATTAGCTATTATTATTATTATTATGGATTAGTCCAATTCAAAAGATATTATTATTATTACTCGGATATTAACCGAACCGAAATTGCGGTGCCAAAAAAATTTAAAAATTGGAATCAAACCAAAATCTTTGAGGAACTGTACCGAATCAAATCAAAAATTCAGTTCAGTTCAATTCGATTCTCCAGTTCTTTTGGTTCAATCCGGGTAATCCAGTTTGGTTTGATTTTTCAATTCTCTTAGTTAAATTCAAAATTTTAAAGCTTACCTTCTAACTTCATTTAAAAAATTTTTTATTCATTTCTCAAATTTTAAATGTTGTTTTTGCATATATTGATTTTTTCATTACTTTTTAAAGCCAAAATATTGATTTTTTTTAATTACTTTGAAACTCACACAACTATGAAACTAAATTAATTAATGAAAAAAAAAACATTAAAGACCAATTTTTTCAATAAATTTCATTAAATTAATTACAATTTTAAATGTAAAAAATTCACATCCAACTCCAAAACTTATTTCCGTTCCAAACCCTCCTCCTCCTCCTCAATCTACTTCATATATTAAGCAGCATATATCAATTTTAACTCTGAAAAACACAAGTTAGAAATCATATCTTAAAACTACTATCAGATATGAGGTTTAATATGTAAAATCAATGCATGACATTTGATACTCACAAAAAAATTATTACAAAATAAAAATCTAACAAACAAAATTAAAGTTAAAAACTTGTCTTTGAATTTGAAACCCCACCTCAAAACATCTACAAAAATAATTAATAGAGAAAATATTTAAATTTATCAAAAAAGAAAAATAGTGAGATAAAAGAAAAACATGAGCTTTTGTTATTAGATGTTCAGTGGATCTCTGCTAATGCGTGTGTGATTTGTCACGCTGTTGGATTTAGACTCCTCTGGTCTGAATGTGCCAACCTGCAAGATAAAGACAATGATCAGGGATGGCCGGACGTTGTGTCCGGCGAGAACTCTCCGACGATCAAGTCAGTATATGCAGAGGAGCTTAGCTAGTGCTCTCAAGAATGAAACTGTGATCGAGTGTCTCTAGCTCTTAGAGTGGAGCTGTGAACATCTCAACATGAATTCAGAACGTACCTGGATGAGGTGTTTGAGGTTGTATTTATATTGTTGAAGTCCTGTAGCTGGAACTTGTGTCCATATGATCTGGTCATGTAAGACACGTGTCGATTGTAGGTAGCTTGCATGTGCATGATATGACTATGATGTGACTGGATGCTTGTTAGCTGATATGTCTTATCAAAAGGCCGAACCCGAAGACTGTTGAGCGAGCCCCTATAGGTTGATGTGCTTAGCCTGTGGAGGTTCGGAGGTTCGGGGTGATTGAAGGTTCGCCAGGCTCGGTCTAACTCCGAACCCTCATTGATGTCGAACCAGCTTGTGTGGAGCCCAAACCCCTAGTTGATGTCGAACCGCTCTAATCCAACTCTGTATCAAAATGAATGCTAGATTGAGAGATTTTAGGCTTGCCAAGTTATGTGATCGTGGTTTTGATCCCCAAACTACCCACATAGCTGGCACCCTTGGATATATTGCATCGAATCTTGCACGAAGTGAGAAAGCTAGCCCAGCTACCGACGTATTTGCATTTGGTGTTTTTATGCTTGAGGTTGTTTGTGGTCGAAGGCCAATTAATCAGGGAGTCTCATCGTCTGAGGAAATAATTTTGATTGATTGCGTAACTGACAATTGAGACAAGGGAGCAATTTTACACACAGTGGATAAAAGATTTGAGGACGGATATGTTAAGCATGAAGCTGAATTGTTGTTGAAACTAGGATGCTTGTGCTCGCATGCTGCATCAGCAGCTAGGCCAAGCATTGCTAGCGTGGTACAATTTCTAGATGGAGCTTCCCAGTTGCCTGATAATGTGAACACTATCATCAAATCCCAGAATGTTGGCACTGTCACTGATGAAGGAGGGGAACCACTTGAAATTCATATTGAAAAGATATCAGTTCCTCCAATAACATTATTTGAACCGTTTGTCTCTCATGGCCGTTGATGTCATATAGATGTAATCAGCATTCATATGTTTCTTTTTATGACTTTTTATTACAAATCTATTAATTAAGGTATGTTTGTTTAAGATCCATAGGCAGAGGAACTCTGGTCTAGTTTATTAAATCAAAGAAAGCTTAAACTGAATATGACAAAATGTTTTGAAATTCATATATGTTCATTAACAAGAGCTGCTGCATATATAACAGCTCTGCTGCACATTAGTACAACTAATTCCCATGATTTTAGACAGACAAAATTACCTAAAACAATAGCAACCTTAACTTTTAAACTACTAAAGTAAGGCCATCAATACATTCCTGAAATCTAGCAGAAAATCAATCCAAAATACAGTAAAATATCATGCCTAAAGTACCTAAACAAAGTCTCATTACATCAACACTCCATGAGACTTGTTTTTTGAGACTCCAAGCTTTCTTTTTAGCTCTTCAAATCTGGATTTAGGCAGTGCTTTGGTGAATATGTCTGCTACTTGCTCTTCAGATTTGCAATACATAAGGCAAATCTCTTGTTCTCTTTCAGCTTCTCTAAGAAAATGGAATTCGACCTTCATATGTTTGGTTTTTCCATGCTGTACTAGGTTTTCTGCACTAGCAATTGCAGACTAGATATCACAAAACAATTATGTTGCTTCCCTCTGCTCAAAACCTAAATCTGCCATTATTTTCCTCAACCAAATTCCTTGGTTTGCTGCTACAAACTCTGCCTCAGCAGTTGATTGTGTCGCTATTTCTTGTTTTTTAGAGTTCCAACAAAACATGCCCTACCGAAGAGAGAAAGCATAGCCTGATGTGCTCTTACCATCATCTATACTACCAGCCCAATCACTGTCAGAAAAGCCTTCTTTGACTGGTTTAAACCACATTCCTAAGTGTGATGTGCCTTTTAAGTACCTTAAGACTCTCTTACCAGCTCCATAGTGCATTTGAGTAGGTTGTTGCATGAACCTAGACAGTAAACTTGATGTAAACATTACATCAGACCGTGTTGAAGTAACGTAGAGCATACTTCCAAGGCTTCTATAACTAGATGCATCAGCCTTACCGTCACCATCAAATTTTGTTAACTTTTCATTAACCACTAAAGGAGTACTCATAGATTTGCAACTCTCCATTTTGAATTTTCTCAACAGCTATTGAGCAAAAGCTCGTTGAGAAACAAAAATCCCATGATCTATTTAATGCACTTCAAACCCCAAGAAAGAACTTCATTTGCCCCAAATCTCTCATTTCAAAATCCTTTTGCTTTTGTTGTTTGAAGGCACATATGCACTTAGCATCACTTTCAATTATCAACAAATCATCAACATAAATGGATACAATTAGAATGCCAATAGCAAAAAAGTGTTTAACATAGAGAGTGGCATCATTACAACTCCTCCTGAAACCTGAACTATAAAGAAACTCATCAATTCTACTATACCATGCCCTTGGGGCTTGCTTCAACCCGTAGAGAGCCTTGTGCAACTTGTACACTTTATCTTCACTTTCGTTCTGCTTGAAACCTTCAGGTTGCTCAATAAATATCTCCTCCTTCAAGTATCCATTGAGGAAGAAAGATTTGACATCAAGCTAATATATCTTCCATCTATTTTGAGCAGCAAGAGCAATGAGAAGTTATTGTGTCAAGTCTAGCCATAGGAGTAAACATATCTCCATAGTCAGTGCCGGGTTGTTGAGCATACCCTTTTACCATAAGCCTTGCTTTGTATTTTTATATTGAAACATCAGGTTTAAACTTGGTTCTATATATCCATTTAACTCTTATAACTTTCTTGTGTTGAGGTTTGTCCACCAACTCCATGTGCCATTTTTCTCAATGACACAGATTTCATCTCTTATGGCTGCATTCCATTCTTCAAAGTTGGAAGCTTCTTCATAAGTTGAAGGATCAACAACAACCATTCTACATCTTACGTACACATCATTCAAGCTGCCAGTCTTTATTACTTCTGTATCTGTGGTGGATGTAATGTCAAAATTTGAATTTTGAACATCATCTTCTAGATTAGTAACTTCAACCATATTTCTTGGTGAGCTTGAGACATTTTCAGTGGCTGAATTTTCCCAAATCTGGGTTGTTTTTTCATCTATTTTCACATCCCTGCTAATGACAATTTTCTCGGCATGTAATGTCATAAATTCTATATCCTTTCGACTGACTACTATATCCCAAGAAAATTCCCTTTCTTGCCTTTTCAGACAGCTTATCTCATTTGACATCTGGAATGTGCATATAATAAAGAGATCCAAATACCTTCAAGTGACCTGTTGAAGGTTTTGAACCTATCCAAGCCTCAACTGGAGTTTTTCCATCAATTGCTTGAGTTGGCAGCCTATTTTGGAGATACGCTGCAGTATATACAGCTTCAGCCTAGAATTTCTTCAGTAGCTTCTTGTCGTATAACATACACCTTGCCATTTCAATTAGTGTCCTATTTTTTTTCTCTCACAAACACCATTTTGTTGTGGAGAATAAGGAACCGTGAGTTGGCGTTGGACTCCAAAATCTTCATAGAACTTTGAAAAATCAGTTGAAGTGTACTCTTTTTCATTATTAGTCCTTAAGAGTATTCAACTTACATCCACTTTGAGTTTCCACCATAGACTTGAATTTTTTAAGCATTGACAAAACTTGTGATTTGCTGCTCATAAAGTAAACCCAAGTCATCCTTGTAAAATCATCAATGAATAAAATGAAATATCTATTATGACTTAAAGAAGGTATATGCCTTGGGCCACAAACATCCGAGTGAACTAATTCAAGTTTCTCGGATGCTCTCCATTTTGATTGAGAAGAGAATGGAAGCCTATGAATCTTTCTCATTTGACAACCTTCACACACAACAGAATCAATATTCACAGTGGACATATTTCTAATCATCCCTCTCTCTTGCATGAATTTTAGAGACTTAAAGTTGGCATGACCAAATCGTTTATGCTATAACTAAGTCTCATCAATAATGCTTCTACATGCAACTGAATCATTTGAATGCAAATTCATGGGAAAGCTTTTATCCACCATAGGAATGACAACGATCCCAACACTAAATGGATCAAACACAACATAAGATTTGTTTTTAAAAGTCAATGAATATCCTTTAAGAAGCATTTGCCCAACAATTAGTAGATTTTGATCCAATTTAGGAACATACAACACATCTTCTATAATATTAGTTCCTTTAGATGTTGAGACAGATATCATACCTTTTCCAGCAGAATCTCTAAGCTCACCATTACCAAGTTTGACTAATGTTTTGCTAGTGGTGTCAAGCTTACTGAAAAGCTTTGCGTTTGAGCTCATATGGTTTGTACATCCGCTGTCCAGCAGCCATGTAGATTTATCCATAGCTTCATTCGATGAGATTGCCATGATAAGATGATCCTCAATTGATTCTTCTGGAAAATTGACTTGCTGCCTTAGTTGTTGAGTTGTAGATGGTTGTTTCCTTTACTTCTTCAACTTAAAAAACTTGTCAATATGCCCGATCTTCTTGCAATATTTGCATTGAGTATTCTTCTAGTACTTGTCTTCATGATGATTTGTTTTCTTGCAATGACTGTAAGGTGGAAATTTGGCTCTTCTGCCTTCATCTTCCACTTGTTTTCCCTTGTAGCTAAAAGTCTTCTTTTCATCCTTAGATGTAGATGGACCTAAATTATGTCTTGCTTGAAAAGCTCCTTCAATGTGAGTTTCAAATTTCATATTGGCTCGTTGCTCGTGAACTTGCAATTTGCTAATCAACTCAGCTACAGTCAGACTTTTAAGCGTACAAGATTCTTCAATGGCTGAAACTTCCGCTTCAAATATTTCAGGGAGACTGATCAACACCTTCTTCACAATCTTGTGTTCCTCAATCGCTTCTCCATACAATCTCATCTGATTTACAAGCTCCATCACCTTAGAAGAATACTCCTTGACAACCTCACCTTCTTTCATTTTTAAATTCTCAAACTCTCTTTTAAAGTTGAGCAATCTGACTATCTTCACTTTTTCATTGCCTTCATGTTCCTCCTCCAGCTTGACCCAAACAACTTTTGTTGAATCAAGAGCCATGATGCTAGTGAAGACATTATCTGCTAGAGCAGAATGCAAACAGGTGAGTGCCTTGTCCTTTTTGAGTACCTCCTCCTCATATTGTTTGATTTGAGCAATGGAAGGATTTGCTCTAAGGGGTGGAAGATCCCTTCCTGTGATGACAGCATCCCATAGACCCAAGGACTTCAAGTGTGCTTTCATTTTTGTTGACAAAACTTGATAATTATCCCCAGTTAACAAGGGCACAGGTGCAGCCGGTATGCCTCCAGAAGCCATGGTTGTCTCTTCAAGATGTTGATCTCTCACATACACTAGCCTCACACCACTAAGAATTTTGCTTCACAAGCCCTTAAAGAATATATGAAGCTCTGATACCATTTGTTAAAGCAAAGAAAGCTTAAACTGAAGATGAGAAAATGTTTTGAAATTCATATATGTTCATTAACAAGAGCTGTTGCATATATAGCAGCTCTGCTGCACACCAGAGCAACTAATTCCCATGATTTTAGACAGACAAAATTACCTAAAACAATAACAGCCTTAACTTTTTAACTACAAAAGTAAGGCCATCAGTACATTCCTTAAATCTAGCAGAAAATCAGTCCAAAATACTGCAGAATATCATGCCTAAAGTACCTAAACAAAGTCTCTTTACATCAACATAGTTACCTACAGTAGTCTGCTACTGCTGACAAGTAGTTTCAATTCTTAAATCTGAGGTACAAGACTATAGGGCAATAGGTCTTTGCAATTTCTTATATAAAATAATTTCTAAAGTTTTGGTTTTGAAGCTAAGGCCATGGATGAACTCTATCATTGAATTCTCTCAATCTGCTTTTGTCACAGAACGTAGTATCCATAATAACATTTGCATTCTTCATAAGGTTATTCATAAATTCAAATATGCTAAATAAAAAAAAACGATTTCCATTTTGTAATTAAACTTGACTTGTTTAAGGCTTATGATAAGTTAAATTGGTCATTTCTTTTGAATGTTATGCTAAAAATGGGTTTTCACCCTCTCTGTCTCATGGATCAAAGAATGCATTGAATCTGTGTCTTACTCAGTACTTGTTATTGGAGATCCCTTAAAAATTATTTGTCTAAAAGAGGGTCTCAAACAAGGAGATCCCATATCTCCTTATATTTATATTATGGCTATTAATGCTTTATCTTGTATAATCCTCAGTTGTTTCTTCTAGTGAAATTAAAGGTATTAAATTGAATAAAAATTGTCCTTCTTTGACACATATGCTCTATGCTGATAATGTGATTATCATGGGAAGAGCTTATGAGATGGAAGTTCAGGCTTTTAAATGTATTATGGATCAATTCCAAGTTGCCCTCACAGCAATTCCTCATCATATGATGTTTGTATTCTTATTCCCTAAAAGTTTTTGTCGAGTTATCAATTCCATAGTCAATAAATTTTAATGGAAAGAGGATGTGGATCAACTAGTGGTCAATTTTATAAGCTGGAGAAAGATGGTCGGAGTGAAGATTGATGGGGGCCTAGGTTATAGGCATTTTGATTGGTTCAACCAAGAATTAAGTGGAAGACAATTATGGAGAATGTTTCAACATCCAGAGACATTAATGGCAAAAGTTTATAAAGCTCTATATTTCAACAGAGTGGATCTGTGGCATGTTACAATGATCAAATATGCTTTTTGAATATGGAATGGGTTCTATCAAGTCAAAGAAGGTATGAAGCAGGGGCTTATAAGATAAATCCGAAGTCAAGAGCAGACTAAGATTTTTTATGATCCATGGCTTAAAGACTTACTTGATAAGAAGCCAAAACTTCATATTAAACCTGCAAAGAACATGTTTTAAGTATCTGATAAG
The DNA here is from genome assembly GCA_948294925.1 of Codiaeum variegatum. Classification (NCBI taxonomy): domain Eukaryota; kingdom Viridiplantae; phylum Streptophyta; class Magnoliopsida; order Malpighiales; family Euphorbiaceae; genus Codiaeum; species Codiaeum variegatum. The sequence continues at coordinate 2,303 of CAOJBK016256193.1, read as the reverse complement.
AAGCCAAAAGGAATATCTTGTTTGATGATAGATTTGAAAGAAAAATTAAGCCGAAGAAAGTAGTAATTGATATTCACTCCATTATTTTAATAGTCTTAGAGTGTGTTTGAGAAAGTAAATAATCTAGATTTTAAATTGTTTGACTAAGCCAAACTAGGAATGGCAACGAGTCGAGTTCGGGTCGGGTTTTGAGAATCTATTCCCGTCCATAAACAATCAGGGCAAAGGTGGGTGAAGAAGAGGGTTCAGGGCAAGAATCTCCAATTATTTTTTAAAATTTTATCAATATAAAATCTTCATAATTTCTATATTTTAAATAAATTATTTTATATATATTTATGTTAAATTTGATATATTATTGATAAATATTTAAATAATAATAATAAAATTAAACATTTAACTATATATGTATGCGTGTAATATGAAATTAATAAAATATATATTAATTTTTTAAAATCAGGTCGGATTGGATTGAGGTAAGGAGAAGAGACTCAAAACCATCCACATCCCATTATCATTAGATGGGGTAGGAATTCCCCTTCAGGTTTGGGATTTGTCTCCTCAACTGCCTTCTCTTTTGCTTTGGCAGGATGGGAATGGGTTTCCCCATCGGATCGGAGGGATTTTGTCATTCCTAAGTCAAACATCTCTCTTTTTAAAAAGCAGATGTTTGGTAAATAGTTTTTCATAAAATTTAAATTTTATTTTTGAGAAGTTACTTCTATTAACTTTTAAAAATTTAAATTAGATATTTATATTTTTTTTTCTAATTTTATTCATTTTAAAAAAAAAATTTATATATTATTAACAAAATATATCATTTTATGTCATTTTACACATTTTAGTTAATTTTATCAAACAATACTATTTCTATCAGTTAGTTTAAAATTTTTCATCTTTCAATTAACTTCTAATTAAATTTTTAATTTCCAATTAAATTTTTAACTTTCAGATAATTGCGCTAAATAGAGCCTTAATTTCGAATGTCTTCAATTATGCTCTTTTTTTTTAATTGAAAAAGACAAATAAATAAATAATGCAAATATGTAAATTTACTCATATAATCTCACTGTTCTAAATTCATTTTATTGAGTCCATATAAATATATATTTTATAATTGATAAATAAAATAAAAATAATATATTATTTTTTTGCCAAATATAATATATATTAATTAAAAGTGCCATAGATATATATTTTATAATTAATGTGTATACGTAATATAAAAAATATTCAATTTTAATAAACAAATTATTCATCGTGTGAAAATTTGAATTAATATAAAAGAGGAAATATGTTAAATGATTAAGAAATAGTAATAAAGTAATTATTTCCACTATTAATACTCTACATCTCAAAAACGGGAAAATGTATTTAACTAATTTTAACAACATCAAATGATATTATTAAAATGAATTGAAGATAGTGTTTGGTTTTGAGGAATTCATTTACAAATTCTAACTAATTTTGTAGAATTAATTTATATTTGACTAAATTCATGAATTGAATAAACTAAAATTTCAAATAAATTTTTATTTAAAACAAATACATGAATTTTGATTTACAAATGAATTCCACCTAATTTTGTAAAATTCCTCTATACCAAACAGTGTAAACTTCTTTTTTAATCAATGGATTACCCACAATTTCTGTTTACTTCTTTCCAAAAATATAATTTGAAGGAAAATTACGTAAAAAAAAGTGAGAAATCTTATGTCCAAACAACCTAATTTGACCTGAATTGATTTCCAACCAGAACTAAACCTTTTGACGAATGATCCTTTTTCGCGTTCAACAGTCAAGAAATCAATGAAAGAACCCAAAATCAATTTTCAACCTCGTCTAACGGATGGAGGGTTGATAGAAATAGATAGGCATGAGAAAATGAGCATTTACCGAAGACCCATTTATAGAAACGTCTTACATGTCCAAAGTATGCTAATAAAATAATCTGCATTAATTTAGAAACAGGAAAAATAAGTATCCACCAGTTTCTTCGCTAATTGAAAACCCAACCTTCATCTTCTGGGCAAATTTTATTACAATTTCACTAGCATTATTACTCGTTGTGTATAGATCAAACCAGAGTAGCAAACATTTCATAGTCTTGCATTGCGAAGTTGCTGCTTAAGCATAGGGCGAACATATTCATGATACCCATCAGGTACAATTGTGTCATTAAGAGGATCCTTCCAAGCTTCTTCATATAATTTAGGATAAACATTTCCATCATAGCAACCAAGAACTGAGCTAAGGTAGTGATCAGTGTAGTTAAATGCATCAACAAGTGCAACCGCATTGGG
>CAOJBK016254512.1:0-10445 GCA_948294925.1 Codiaeum variegatum | reverse complement strand
CTCTATTTCATATTTGTTTAATCCTTAGTCTTACAAGTTCTTGAAGTTATCCCTTAGGTTTAGTTAGGAATTAGGATTTTAATTTTTCGTTCTTAATCTGTGATTAATTGTGAACTAGACAATGATTTAAGTTTGAGCTGGTACTTGCATCAGTGTCTCTGTGGATCGACCTCGTTACCGCTATACTACCCAACGATAGGTGCACTTGCCTAGAGCCAGGGTAGAATTAGTTGACGAGTATTATAAATTTTAAAACCCCTGGTGTCACTTTTAGCGCCATCAAGCTCCCATACTTGATTTTTAAGTTGAGAAATATCTAGGCCAAACTGGTAAGATGTTCAGAGGAAGAATGGTGATACCTTTCCACATGTCGATCTTGCTTAAAATCCTCCACTGTTCTATCAAAATCAGAAGATAGTGAATTAATGTTAGCTTGGACAACTTTCTGAATAGTTCCCGAGGATGCTTTTTCATAAAAGAAGGAAAGAGCCGATCTTAGAGACATAAGAAGATCTTCATCCTCAAAAAGAGCAGTTCCCGAGCCCCTTGTAACATAAAATGTCTCCAAGGTCCTTTTTATTTCTTAATCTAAAGATAGAGCATCTAATTATTGAGTATCTTGCTCAAACTCGAGGGATGGTAGGTGCTAGGGGCTCTTTATCACTCAAGTCCATAAAGTTTCAAGAATGCCTAAAATACGGTGGCAATTAGATAAGCCGTTTAAAAAAACAATTACCTCTGGATCTTCAATGGCTGTGAATGATGCATCTGCCTGAACAATAGTTGGAATGGAACCCCCAGTTAGAACATCCTCTGAAGAGTCAACAAGGATCTATTTAGAAGTTAAAATATGATGGTCATTCCCCTTTTTAGACCGATGAGATTTATGGGGTTTAGATTGACTTGACATAGATTTATTCTCAGACCAACTCTTATGCTTTTTATGTCAAGATTGGTCTAAACCAGAGTCATCCTTTTTTCTTTTTGTGAGGGGAGGTTTAGGTCCCTCCTCTTTATCTTCATTATGATCAGACACATAGGTTTCCTTTTCTCTTCTTTGGAAGAGGGGATTTGGGCAAGTCAGGGCCTTCGGGTAGAGGAAATTTCGTCCAAGGGACATAACAGATAGATGTCAAAACTTATCCATGAGAGAATTAAAAGAGGAAGGGTATGATTGTTACCAAAGGCCGAGGTATTTTATTACATTTTTACAATTCCTCTATATCTATACCATGATCAACTCTGGCCGAGAATTCATGAATAGGGGCATGAAGTACAACTGCACATAGACGAGTGATGCTAGATCAAAATATTATGTAAAGAAACTAAGTTCAATTCGAAAGGTGCCTAAAGGTTCATTTGGAAAATCTCACTTGTGGAAATCAACAAACAAAACCTTCTCAGGCCCAGGGACTCGATGAGACAAAATTGGACCAGCCACCCTGAAGGAGGTTGTTAGGAGTCTCAACCAATTTATGGGTTTTATTTTTAAAGGAAGAAGTTTTGGGAGATATTCTATGAACTTGAAAGAATTGATTTATGGAAATTCTCTTGGGTCATTCTCCAGGAAATATCTCGGGCTTTGTTTATCTTATTCATCTCAACCTCTTTTATTATTTCAATTATAATTTTTGTTTGGACCGATCGAACTGAGTGAATAAAAGCAGGACCAAGAGCATACTTTATTTTGTAAAATGATTTAAAAGAATGAATTTCTGCAAAATGCGTACCTTTACTTTTTGAGGGCCTAAGTTCCTGTATAGCATGAGAAGAATTATCAGCCCTTGGTTTCTCAAAAGATTACAACCCCTACACAGTGTCAAAATCATTTTTGAAATATTGATTGATTGGGGTTGAGTTGTCTTGAGGTTGAAATATGAGCCGCCTATTAGGATTGAGCTAACCTACATATAGAGAACGATCAAGAGTGGCTAGACAAGTCCTACGTAAACCCTCTGATGCTCAAGTCAGAAAGAATGGAAAATAGATAAAAAGAGAGCTATCTGAGTTATGGAGTGAAAAGTTACCTTTTGTGATGCGTTGAAAGGTATTTATAAGGAATGGGTCATTGTAGCTGAGACAGGTGTCGGCGTTGGGTGGGTTGGAAAGTACCAAGGATGGGACCGTGATGTGACTTAGGGTTAGTGTGTGATAGAGACAGGTATATACATCAAGGACTCAAACCCCGAAGGTGGGGATAACTAAACTAGTGAGGGTTCAGGGATTCAGGTTAGTAAATAGTGCAAAGCTAGTTCTGGTTGACCCCGAACTGCTATAATATGAACCATATCAATAGTACCCATGAAGTATCGGTACTCGAAGTTTGCAAAGCTTAAAGAGTATGGGAGAGGAGTCGACCAAACCTGGTAGAAAATACGTATCTTAAGCATGTAATTTTGAATTTCAAAATTCAATTGGAGGGGTACGAAAGGGTTGTGTCTCTTTCGAATCATTCGGACGTGACCTTTGGCTAACAGGTGTGTCACTTCATCTGATCCAGATTAGACCATTACGTGCTCCCATATAGAGTGACTTTATTACCATCACTCTTCTTGCGCCACATGTCGAAATGGCCAGGTGTCATTATGGTAACTAATGAAAGGCTAGAAAGTTACTAGCTTCCAAGTGTCGCTCCATTTTGGGGAGTTAATGCATTATTGTGAGTTTATAAAAGCTCATCGCCTTATTCTTCTTCTTTTTTATACTTCTTATTATGTTTTTCTTTTGTTCTCTATTCTTTCATTTCTTAACTCATTCTTCCTTTCTTATTCCTTATTTTCTTCAGCCTTTCTCCATTCTAACCCTAAGATGGTTGCCTCCAAAGGAAAGAAAGTCATTGTTGAGCTTGAGAAGGCCAAAATATAGAGTAATACCGATGATACCCCCTCCTATCTCAACAACATAGTAAAACCACATATGGAGAGGGAAATACCTATAAAATTTAGGTTTAGTGCCATCCAAAGGAATATTGATTTCAAGTCTAAACATATCAAGGTCACCACTTCCACTGCTGATGACAGAATCTTCTCTATAAATACCCAGGTGGAAGTGTCCAAGGGTCCTAAAAATTATGTTTGGTATTTTGATCACATGATCAGAGGGTTATTATTTTCGCCTTCTCCTTTTTTCTGTAAAATTTTTGACTATTTTCAAATAAACCCTATGATGATTACCCCTAACTATGTGGATGATATCTACTACTTTGAGGTAGTGTGTTTCACTCTGGGAATTAACAATCCATTAACCAAAAGTTTCACGCTTTTTTCAACATTTTTCCATCCACCGATGCTTATAAATACTACTTCCAGAAACAGCCCCTGCAGTCTCTGTTCGGCAGTAAAGAGAACTTGATGACTGGAAGAACAAGTTTTTTTCTGTTGAAGTCACTAAGCCTTTTAAAAAGGGAGAGGTAGGATTTGGTTTTCGTGGCATCTACAAGGGGAAGCACAATGTGGAGAAGTTTGAGAAGGGTTTGTCTGTTGCTGATGCCGTAGGAATTCGGATTTTGGCCTCCTGTGATCGCGAGTTTGATAGGGGTTCTATATTGGAGTGCTCTTTTCTGCTGAAGCCAGATGGGTCTTACACTTGACCCCGAAACATCTGTCGATCTTCAAGGAACTCCAGTTATATTTCATCTTGCTTCTCTTCTCTCTCTCTCTCTCTCTCTCTCTCTCTTTCTCTCTCTCTCTCTTTTCCCTTTATGATCTTATATTGATATATAATATGTCCCTCATCTCTAAACCATACATCCTGAACCACCCAAGGAAAGGAGGGACATTAGCACGAAGTGTTCTACTAAGAGGTCTAGGCCTCGCTTGTCCATTTTAGAGAGGGAGTCACTAGGTAAGGTTGAGTTACTTTTCTTCTTTTTCAATTATTATGACTCTTGATGTCTATTTTGATTATGTAGCTTTTTTTTAGAGGGTGAGGAATTTGGGGCTGGGGCTGAGAGTGCTATGGAAGGGGCTGAAACCAGTGCCCATTTGACTTATATGGTACCTGAACCACCAAACATGAGGGAGCTAATGGAGACGCAAGGAGCTCAGCGGACTATAGAGTCTCTGGTGAGGCTCGCTTAGAATCCCCTGGATGTTACTCAACCGAATCTAGTGGTCCCCGAAGCAGATCCTTCATTAACCCCTTTTCTACTAGAGGATGTTCCAAGGGAGGTGCCTCCTACTACTGAATTCACTGCTCTTGAAGGTGGGGTTAGTTCTTTGCCAGCTGGAGGTACCGGTGTCAGGAATCAGAGAGCTACTGAGGTTTTCGATCTGGCTGAAAGAGTACATATAGATGTTTGAGAAGAGAATCTTCCTATCCCCTCTACCTATGGGGGAACTCTCTCCACAGGACTGTCGATGGAGCTTCCTATGCATTCGACTAGAGATGGCTCATCAGGCCCTCAAGGCCTTAACATTCCCCTTGAGCAAATATCCCATGCCATGAAGGTACTTCTTTTGTATTTTCTTTCTTCTCTTTCTCTCCTTTTTCTGATGTTTTTGTCATTTCACTTATCTTTATTCTTCTCTTGTGCTCACTCCACACTGCAGGAACAAAACTTATTGCTCGTGTTGAGGGGTTAATAACGGATCTTGGGGACGATTCATCCTTGACGTCTTTGTTGGAAAAAGAGGTAGTTGGCCGTAAGGAGGATTTAAAGGAGAAAAAAGAAGGCTTTGGTTGAGAAGGAGTAGTTGCTGAGGGATAGGCTCACTGAGTTGGAATCCCCTTAAGGGAAATACTAGGAGTTGGAGTCTGACGCCGAGTATTTAAGGCTAAGGGTGGAAGGCTTAAAGGGCAAGAATTAGGGTTTTGAGGAGAGACTGCAAAATATATCTCATGAAGCCAAGAATTCTAGAGAAGTGGTAGACATTGTCTTAAAGAAGTTAGAAACCTTAATTGATAAACTGCCCCATATTCTCAAAGATGAAGTCTGGAAGTTCCCTAAGTCTCGCTTCTTCAAGGGTCGGCATAGTGTTGTAGTTGTCCAGAGGGGTATAGACTGGTATAACCAGGCTTTAGAAGCTGGATTCACCAAGTTGCCCAAAGAAAAGGACCAGTTTGCACTCTTGCCTTCCAAAGATGTGGTGTCAGACATTCAACTGCCCAAGAACCTTGATAATATGGACCCTCTAAACCTTTCATTCTTGGACTGCATATCAGTCATTTATGACAAGCCTGGGGGTGCCCCTTCCAGCAGTTCAATGATTGTCCCTGATTCGGATCTATAGGACAACCTTCCCATCAGCACTATCCTTTAAGATCAAGGTCAAGAAGATGGCTCGCAGAAGCCCCTTAAGTCTTAAACTTTCTCCTAGCTTGTACATTTTTTGCTCATTTTTTATTATTGGCTTTTTTAATAAGCCTTTTTGTAACTAAGATTGACTTACATATCAATACAATTTCTCTTGATTTACTTCTTGGATCTTGTGTTCACTTTCTCTTATTCTCACTTCTCTTTTGTGGTTGTCATTTATATCCCTGTTTACTTCAGAGAATGTGGCATTCCTCATGTAATTTGCTTTGTATTTTGTTAAAGTTATCTTAATTTGTCAATCTTCACTCGCATGTGTTTGCCTTGCTAAGCTCTATTATTCTTCTCTGGGGGTTTCTGGCTATTTGGGGCCACGCTTACTGTTTCAGCTTATTGAGACCTAGGTGCCCCCCTTGGAGGATCTTTTTCTAGTTAAGCTGGACTTGGAGTCGTGGCTCATCAAGGTCTTAGTTCCCTTTTAGGAAGGTCTTTTTCCAGTCAAGCTGGGCTTGGTGCCTCGGCTCATCGAGGTCTTAGTTTCCCCCTTGGAAGGTCTTTTACTAGTTAAGCTGGGCTTGGTTCCTCGACTCATTAAGGCCTTAGTGCTCCCTTAGAGGGTCATTTATCAATCAAGCTACTTTTGGTGCCTCAGCTCATTGAGGTCTTGGTGCCTCCCTTGGAAGGTCTTTTTCTAGTCAAGCTGAACTTGGTGCCTCAACTCAATGAGGTCTCGGTGCCCCCCTTAGAGGGTATTTTGCCAGTCAAGATGGGCTTAGATTCATTTTCTCATAAGTTTACAAGGAAAAGAGTGACTTTTATTTAATTTTATGAGTACAATTTCAGGTGTTGTACATTCTATGTGTGAGACACTTCCTTGTTTTCCAGATTTCGCAACTTGTAAGTTGTTAGACCAATGACTTGTTCGATGATGAATGGGCTTTCCCAATTTGGAGCTAATTTTCCAGTTTCTTCCCTATTTCCTGTGACCTCCAAGCTTCTCATCATAAGATCCTCTGTCAGGAATGTTTCACTTCTCACCTTTTGGTTGAAGTAATTGCCTATTTTTGTAAGCTATTATTCTTATTGAGACTTGCTCTCGCATCTCATCTAACAGGTCTAAGTCAATCCTTCTAGCCCTCTCATCCTTTTCATCATCCTAGTAATGGAATCTTCCACTAAGCATTCCCATATCTACAGGAAGGACTAATTTGGTTCCGGAGGTGAGAGCGAAATGCGTCTCGCCTGTTGGTTCTTCTAGGGTTGTTTTGGAGGCTTATAACATATGATATAGTTCTGTTGCCCAAATTTTCCCACACCCTTTGAGCCTTCACTTCAGCCCCTAGAGGATGGTTCAGTTGGTGACTTCAGTTTGCCCATTTGACTGGGGGTGGGAAACTGAGGAGAAGTGTTGCTTTATGTTGAGGCCTTCACAAAAGTCTCTCATTTTTGCATTGTCGAACTACTTGCCATTGTCACTGACTACCTAGTGGGGCACTCCGAACTTGAAAAAATTGTTTTTCCATAGAAACTTCACCACATTCTCAACTGTGATGGTTGCCAAGGTTTCTGCCTCTACCCATTTGGTGAAGTATACTACCGTGACTAGGAGGAACTTCTTCTATCCTATAATCACTGGGAAAGGTCCCACTATGTCCATTCCACATTTAGTGAAAGGCCATGGACCATAGATTGGTATTTGTTCTGGTGCGGGGACGTTGCTTGTGTTAGCAAACCTTTGGTATGTCTGGCATCTTCCAATTAGCTTCATTGCACCTTTCTTTATAGTTGAAAAATAATATCCCTGTCTAATGGCCTTTGCAGTAAGAGCTTTTCCTCTCACGTGCATCCCACAAGCACCGTCATGTATCTCTGTCAACATATATTCTGCCTTAATAGGAGTTAAGCACCTGAGCCATGGTAAAGATAAGGCTCATTTATGGAGAATCCCATTATGTACAGAGAAGTGTGAGCTCCTCCATTTGACCTTTTTTGCCAGCTTCGGGTCTTCAGGGAGGTTGCCTTCTTCTAGGTACTCCTTTACTAGGTCCATCCAACAGGGTTTTGATTCCACTGCCATTACACCCTTAGACTCTTCTGTGCTAGGTTGGGTGAGAACCCCCAAGAACACTCTACTAGGAATATCTGCGAGATGAGCTGCTACAAGCTTGTTGAGGCTGTCAACCCTACTATTCTCCCCTTGAGGGATCTTTTTGAACTCTATCTTTATGCCTCTTTCCTTCATCTTTTTTAGTTACAGGTCTGTTATCTCTAAATACTTGACCATGTCTGGATGTTTAGTTTTATAAAGTCCTTCCACATGCCCTAATACCAACTGCGAATCACTGTAAATGTGCAACACCTCCACATGTAGATGCTCGACCACTAAGAGGCCTTAAAGGAGGACTTCATATTTGGTTGTGTTGTCTGTGGTGTTGAAGTCAAGCTTTAGGATGAACTCCATGAACACTCCACTTTCATTTTTCAAAACCACTCTAACTCCGATGGTTCCTTTACCACTAGGTCCATTCATATAGTTTCCACTTAACCTTTAGAGGTGCCCCCTCGAGTTCGCCTTCTGGATTTCCTCCTATCAACGTTTTTGGTGGGAATGAACATTCTGAGATAAAGTCTGCTAGGGCTTGGGCCTTGATAGCTGATCGAGGCATGTATTCTAAGCCATATCCTCTCAACTATACTGCCCAACACAACATCCTTCCTGAGAGTTCGGGCTTATGTAAGACTTTCTGAAAAGGCTTTTCTGTGACCACCACTCCTTGATATGCATCTAAATATACCTTGAACTTTCTGCAAGAGAGTACCAAAGCGTACACCAACTTTTCTAGGGGACTGTAATTCAATTTCGCTCCTTGTAAGACCTTGCTAAAGTAGTACACTAATTTCTATAGGCCTTCATTTTCTCTTACCAGTATCGAATTGACTGCATAAAGTGAAGCTAAGAGATACACTAGAAGCTCTACCTATGAGGGGTCTACTCAAAACCCACTCCGAGTCTAGAAAGGTCATTAAGTCCTCTATTGCCTATTGACAATCGCATGTCCATTCAAAATAGGCACTCTTCCTCAGTTTCTTAAAAAAGGGAAGATATTTCTCCCAGACTTAGACATAAATATACTCAAGGCCATAAGTCTTCTAGTGAGCTTTTAGACTTCCTTTACACTTCATAAGGGACTCATCTCTAGTATGGCTCGGACCTTGTCTAGGTTCGGCTCATTGCCCCTTTCATTGACTTGGTAGCCTAAAAAATTTTCCCCATGGATGAAGAAAGCACACTTCTCCGGGTTCAACTTCATCCTGTACGTATTCATCACCCCAAACACTTCCTTCATATCTTTAACATGTTATTGAAAGCTCATGCTCTTCACCACCATGTCATCTATATAGGCTTTCAAGTTTTTTCCCAACTACTCTTTGAACACTTTATTGACTAGCCTTTGTCATATTTCCCCAGCATTCTTCAGTCCAAAAGGCATGGACACATAACAGTAAGTTCCCTTCTCTATAATGAATGAGGTTTTCTCCTCATCCTCCTCATCCATCCGGATCTGATGGTAGCCTTTCTTTGCATCCAGTAGTGAGAGATATTTTATCATGCGGTCAAGTCTGCTAGCTTGTCTATTATAGGTATGGATATGAATCCTTGGGGCATGCCTTGCTCAGGTCAGTGAAGTCCACACACATTCAGTAACTTCCATTAGCTTTCTTGACTAGCACAACATTGGCTAGCCAGTTTGGATATAACACTTCTCTAATAAAACCTGCTTTGGTCAATTTCTCCACTTCTTCATCAATGATTGCTTGCCTTTCAGCTTCGAAGCATCTCTTCTTCTACTTGATAGGTTTACTCATGGGATCTACATAGAGTTTGTGTATGATAACCTCTGGATCTATCCATGGCATATCTGAAGAGACCCATGCAAAGTTTTGGAAGCTACCTACTAGAAACTCCTTTCCCGAACTCTTTTCCTCTCCAAGCAAGGTGGCATTAATCTGCAAGGTTTGATTGTCTCCAGCTATTTTGAATGCCTCAAGCTATTTTAAATGCCTTAAAGGGCTGCTTTTGTCATGTTGACTTCTTCTAATTTGAGGGAGACCACCTTTCTCTTCCTCACTATCTGCATAGTTGCCTTTGGAGCGATACCCCCATAGACATGGAAATCTGTGCCATCAGGGAGACGTATGGCTAATCAGCAACTTCAGACGCTTACTGAGGCATCTAAGTCCCATAACAATGGTCTTTCTAGAAACACATTGTAAAACATAGGCAATTTGGTGACAATGAAAATTTCCATAACTGCTATAACTTTCGGGGTCTTTCCCACTATCACTGGCAATTCAATAGTACCCACTGCTGGTATGATGGATTTATCTAGGGTTCGGACTGGGATTTCTTGGGGTTGTATCTTCGATTCCTCTATGACCATCTAAATGAAGGCTTCCCAGGATAACAGGTTCACCGAACTGCCTATATCCATAAAGATCCTGTGAACTCTGAAGTTGGCCACTACTGCCATGATCACCACTGCTTCAGCCTTTCTGGTGGGCCTATTAGTCGAACCTCCTACTAATTATTGAGAGCCATTGTAAAAGATGAACTCAGAAGGCTCATGGGGTCGTATTACCTCATTTTCCTTCCTCTTGCTCATGGGGATCTCCTCTGGGCCTCCTGTAAAGCAATGTACATTCCCCGCTACTCCGTCCTCTAAGGGTACTTCTTATAGTTGGTTAGCCAGGCTAGCTTCGTCAGCCTTTTTTATGTAGTTCTTCAAATATCCCTATTGGATTAGCCTCTCAATCTCTTCTAAAAGTGAGCGACATTTATCTGTAATGTGCCCATGAGTATTGTGAAATCTACACCATTGTGACCTATCTCTTTTATTTGGGTCTTTATTAATAGGTTAAGGTCTTCTCCATATCTCTTGATCCTGGAAAGTCGCAAATACCACTTCTGGTCAGGCTTTTAGTGGGGTGAATTTGAAGGAGTCGAATCTCTCCCTTCGGGGGTGCTTCTAACTATCTTAGCATAAAGCGTTGCTTCGAACCCAACCTTCCAATTCTCGAAAGGGTATCTTCCTTCCTTCTTTTCTTCTGAGTCTATCTCCCTTCCTCCGGTCTCCTTTTCTTGTAAAATATGCTTTCTATAAAAGCATCATCTTTCTTGATATACTCTTCT
>CAOJBK016253995.1:0-17094 GCA_948294925.1 Codiaeum variegatum | reverse complement strand
AAGTATCTCATATTTGTCATGGATGACAACATAGGTGAAAACCTTTCTAGATTAATGATGTTCCTACCAATAATCCTATGACCATGAACTTACTTTAAAGTCTATGACAAAATGAATCCTTATCCATATTCCCAAACTCTTTGAGAATAGATTCTCTTACATAAGACTTATGCAACATATATACGTTAAACACTAAAATGAAGGTAATCATTTAAATTATAACATATATATTAAATGCCATTGTTGGATTAAGATTACAAATATATATACAATGTACATGCTCTATGGCATATAACCCTAACAATTTTAGGGTTTGAGAAAAAGTGACCAAACACATCTTAAAATCCTTTTATAAGCCCAGCTATCATGCCTGATACAGGTGTATGGGGTTACTCTCTTATGGGTGTATGCTAGTATAGGGGCAAAATGAAAATTGAACCCAATTCTATACGAGTGTATGCTTTAAAGGCATACATGCATATGTTCAAGCTCATACCATTGTATGGAAAAAAAAAAGCACACGGGCATATGGTACTCTGTAGTTTTGGTTCAAGAGAATTTCATATTTTTTTCAAAAATAATTTTGTCATAAATGATATTTTTATTCTCTAACACATTTATGGTAATAAAATTGATCTATAATGATCTCAAAATGAGTTGATTCATTGAAATTGAACCAAATCACTTTTAAGTTAATTCATATACAACACATAAGCATGCTAAGCACATAATCACATCATAGCATCAAATAAGTACATGTTCATCAAAATATGGACATACTAACTCACCAAAACAGGAGGTTAAGGACAAATTATACTTGAGAGGCATTAATCATGCCTATTTCTCTTTGAATATAGTAGAATGCCTCCTTGTCAAGCGATTTGGTGAAGATGTCCACCAATTGATGCATTGTATCAATAAATTCAAGTCCAATATGCCCTTTAGATGAATTATCTCTAAGAAAATGATGTCTTATATCTATGTGCTTTGTCCTAGAATGATGAAGGGGTTTTTGGACAAATTTATGGCACTAGTGTTATCACATTTTATGGGAATACGATGCAATGTCATACCATAATCCTTAAGTTGTATTTTCATTCATAGAAGTTGAGTGCAATAACATGTGGCTACCACATACTTCACTTTCGCGGTTGATAATTCAACCAAAATTTTCTTTTTTGAAAACCATAAAATAAGCATGCCATTAAGAAATTGACAAATGCAACTTGTGCTTTTCCTATCAAGTTTTCATCTACCAAAATCTACATCCAAATAGCCAACTAAATAAAAATATGAACTTTTTAGATACCACAACCTAAGGTTTGGTGTATCCACTAGGTACTTTAGGATTGTTTTGATGCATGTAAGATGGGATTCCTTAGGATTTGATTGGAATCTAGCACACATAAAAACACTAAAAAGAATTTTGACCCTCGATATAGTCAAGTATGAAAGTGAACCTACATACTCTTATAGAGTTTAGAGTATATGGAATTACCTTTAGGATCCGGTTCCATCTTGACCGTAGTGCTCGTAGGAGTGTTGTGGGGCCATACTTCGTCCATATCGAATCTCTTGAGTAACTCTTTAGTATACTTTGTTTGATGAATTAGAGTGCCACTTTTAAGTTGTTTGATTTACAAGACTACAAAGTATTTCAATTCCCCCATCATACTCATTTCGAATTCACCTTGCATACATTTAGAAAATTCCTTGCAAAGTAATTCATTAGTAGCACCGAATATGATATCATCAACATATATTTGAGCAATTACTTTTGATTTTTAATAAAAAAGTGTGGTGTCAAGTTTTCCTTTTGCAAAACCAATTTTTATATATAAAAAAAAGTAGCTTAAACTTTCTTACCAAGCTTCAGGAGTTTATTTTAAACCATACAAAGCCTTTTTGAGTTTAAAAACATGGTTTGGAAATTTATGATCTTCAAAATTGGGAGGTTGTTCAACATAAACTTCTTCCTAATAAAGCCATTTAAAAATGCACTTTTGACATCCATTTGAAAAAGTTTGAAAATTTTAAAGCAAGCAAAAGCAAGTAACATTCTACTTGCTTCTAATCTAGCTACGGGGCATAGGTTTTATCGAAATCAATACCTTCCTCTTGGGAATACCCCTTGGCTACCAAGTGAGATTTATTTCTTACCATAATTCTATACTCATTTAGCTTGTTTCGGAAGATACATTTTGTTCCAGTGATAGGATGGTGCTTTGGTCTAGGCACTAGAGTCAACACTTGGCTCCTTTCAAATTGATTGAGCTCCTCTTGCATGGCTAATACCCAATGCTCATCTTCTATGGCCTCATCCATGACTTTGGGTTCTACCAAGGACAAGAAGGCTACATACTCATAAGTATTATGGATTTGGGATCTTGTCCTCACTCCCTGGATAGGATCACCACTGATTTGAGTTTCCTTCACTTCATTCCTCACCCTTGGATGTTGAGTCTCCCTTTATCATAAAGTGGCTTAAATTTTTATATCTATATTTGATTGTTCCTCCACTTCATCAATTATTGGTACTACTTCTTTTTATCTCATTAACTCTTCACTAGGATTTGGATGCTCATACCTTTTCTTCTCTAAGGTTAGGTTTCCCATCATATCCTCAATTGCTTCTATATAATCATCATTACTTGCTACACACTTCGAAGCAAATTCATCAAATATAACATTAATGGATTCTTCAACTAAGAGTGTCCTCTTGTTGAAGACCTTATAAACCTCAGAATGATTAGAATAACCAAGGAAAATTGCCTTATTTGATTTAGCATCAAATTTTCCCAAGTTATCCTTACTGTTGTTATGCATATAACACTTGCCAGCAAATGCATGAAAGTATGAAATGTTGGGATTTTACCTTTCCATAGCTCATATGGGGTCTTTTTGAGTATGGGTCTAATCATAGCCCTATTAATGATGTAGCAAGAAGTGTTCATGGCTTTAGCCCTAAAATATTTAGGCAAATCATTTTCTCAAAACATGATCCTAGGCATTTCTATCAACGATCTATTTCTCCTCTCAACAATACCATTTTGTTAAGGAGTCTTAGGTACGGAAAAGTTGTGCTCAATACAAAATTTTTCAAAATCACAATTTTCAAATTCAGTACCGTGATCACTTATAATGCATGTGATGGCATACCCTTTTTGATTTGGTAAAGAATTTTCTAATAGCATGAATGCACCAAATGCATCACTTTTATGTGCAAGAAATAACACATATGTAAAACGTGAAAAATCATTAATAACAACCAAAAAATAATATTTACCGCCAAGGCTAGATGTTCTCATTGGAACAAACAAATCAAAGTGTGAAAGTTGTAATGGTCTAAAAGTTGAAATCACATTTTTATATTTAAAAGAACTTCTAGAGTGCTTGCCTTTAGCACATGCATCACAAACACTTTCATTTTTTAAAACTAATTTTGGGCAACCCTTTCACAAAATATTTTTCTAAAATGTTTGGATAGAACATCCATACTTGCATGGCCTAGTCTTCTATGCCATAAAGTAGGATTCTCATACTTTGAGGAAAATAAACAAAGATGATTGGTTTCCTGATTGCTCAAGTCCACCATATACACATTGCCCTTGCTGTAACCAATAAAAGCAATTTTATTGGTTTTGATGTCAATGACTTCATAAATGCAAGAATCAAAACTAACCCTATAACTCTTATCACATAACTAACTAACATAAAGCAAATTGTGCCTTAAATTATGCACAAAAAGAATTTTAGAAATAGTAAAGTCATCTTTACCTATTGTGTCAACTCCATAAATCTTACCTTTAGAGTTGTCACTAAAGCTCACATTGCCTCCATCTTTCTCTTCTAGCTTGAGAAACTTCTTCTAGTGAAGACATAATCCACCATAAGTTCATCAAATTCATTTTAAAATTCATAAAAAGAATATGATTTGGAATTTACCTCACCATCTTCCTCAATGCTATCCTCTTATTCCATCAAACACAAGTTTACCTCCTCATCTCTATTAGATGAGTAATCATCACTATAATCATGGCTTCCACTCCAAGCTGCAAATTCCTTGTCTTTGCTTTTATGTGAGCTCTTTTTCTCCTTGCCTTTTTTGGACTTGTACATACAACCATCTTATCTAATGTGATCGGGATTCTTACATTCATAGCAAACAACTTCATTGCCCTTACCTCTGTCCTTGTTCTTGAACTTGCTCCTTACTAGCAAGGCAATGTCTTCATCATCACTCTCATTGTTTGAGTCTCTTTTGGAGTGTTTCTCCTAGTGAGTTATTTTGAGAGCAAGTATCTTCTCCTTTTTGTTTGATACACTAGGTGTACCTCTAAGCTCCATTCTTGATTTGTGCTTCATCTTATGATTTAGGAGAGTGCCAATTAAATTCTCTAAAGTCATGTCATCAAAGTCTGATGAAGCCTCAATTACATCCACTTTAGAGTTAAATTACTGAAAGACATCTAATCAACTTGACCACTATGTCTTTATTGTTAAATGTTCTTCCAAGTCCTTTAAATTTATTCACTATAATAGTGAACCTTATATACATGCTTGAGACACTTTCATTTTTCACATACTTGAAATTCTTATAGCTTGAGGAGAGCATTATAAGCTTTGAGAATTTAATTTTACTTGTTCCTTCATGAGTATGTTTGAGAGTATCCCATATTTCTTTAGTTGTTTCACATGCCCGGTTGAATTCTATTCCATTGAGAGCGTAAAAGATGAGATTAATCACCTTATCATTTCTTTAAAGTCTATTCTTATCTTCATCGAAGAATTCTTTCAATCTAAGCATATTACCCATGCTAGGATCCCTTGGAATATAAGGACCATTCTCCAATATATCCCAAAGATCATATCCTTGCAATCGAATGTGAAACCTAATGCGAACCTTCCATTGATTATAGTTCGAACCCCAAAATAGAGGTGGCCTTATAGAGAAATGACCCTCTTAGAATGGTGTGCATGAGGAATTACCATTGTCAACCATTATTGATTGTTAGCTTTTTAAATCGTAAGATATTAACAAGTAAAGAAAGCTTAGCTCTGATACCAATTTTTGTCCCAACAATGGACACCATACGAGGGGATGAGGGGGAAGGGGGGGGGGGGGGGGGTTGAATTGGTATTTTAAAACTTTTTTTTTAAAAGGTTTTTTCAAATAAAAATACCAATTTTAATTTTTTAAACTATTTCTAAATTGAAATCAATAATATCTCAATATTAAAGAATAATGAACTTAGGGTTTATGAAAAAGCAAGTTTCAATGCACCAATATCAAACCAAAAATAGAGAAATAATAAATAAGCAATAAATAAAAAAGAGGGAGAATAAATTGCTCAGTTTTACAGTTGTTCAGACACTCCTCCTACGTCCACTCTCTCAATCAACCTATTGAGGCTCCATTAACATCAATTGAAGCCTCCAAGCTTCTAATTCTTTGAGATTTCACCCAAATATGAACCAAAGCTTACTACTCCAAATTACAAGTGTTTAAAGTGTTTACAATGATTTCCAAGTCAAAAGACTTAATTACAAAGATAGGTTAATGATATATAATGAAGAATCCATGCTTAGGTTTTCTTAAACTCAAAGGATTACAATGAGAGTTCAAGGGTTTAAGACAACTAGAGATTATGAGCAAAAAAAGCTAAAATCTCCAGGGAAAATATTTATAAAAGAAATAGAATAGTTCCTCTTTATTGTTGACTTTTCTTTTGATGTTCCTTTATATACCTTAGCCTTTTAGAGCCAAAATGGTGCTTCTAACGCTCAAAAAGTACATATTACTTCATCATCAACGAACAAAAAAGTTGTCAGACAACTTCCATATGTGCTTATGGGCTTTTACCATGCGAGCATATGGGTTAGGTGAGTTTGAATTGAATATAGCCATTAAAACCATACGGTCATACGGTGTCCTATCCATACGAGCATATGGAACTTGCCCAAAAGTTCCATTCTTCTCTATACTAGCATACGGCATATGGATCTTTACTATGTAGTCATATGCAAATGTCCATAAGGACATATGGATACCGTCCAAATGGGCATATGCCAAATTTTTTGCAAAATCCAAAACACTTTGCATCTAAAATATTTTTTAGTTCAATCAAAGTGTTTAGGCATAGATCCTAAGTCCTATGAACAAGTTTATGCACCAAATTTCATACTCATTAATCCATAAGAAATGTGTTCTTGATAAACATAATACATTAATCGAATAAACTAGACTAAAGGTTTTGGAATCATCAAAATATGGAGGACAACATAAACCATGATATTGGAGTTGTAGCTTTGGAAACGATTGGGCAAAATCACGGAAACTAGAAGCTAGAAAAAGCTTCAAAATTTGATTAATGGAACTTCAATCTAGTTGATTGAGAGAGTGGACATCAGAGGAAGTGTCTCTGAACCACTATAAATCATTGAGAAAACTCTCTTTCTCTCTCTCTCTTATTATTGTTTACTTTTCTGAGTTCATTTTTTTTGTTATTGATCGGTCGCTTGAAACTTGATTTTTTACAAATAGTTGTTTAATCATTTTTTTAAATTATATTTTCATTGATATTGATTTAAGAAAAGCTTTTAAATATTGAAATTGGTGTTTTGATTGAAAAATAGAAAAATAAAATTTTAAGATAATAATTTACCCCCTTCTCCCTACCCCTCCCCCTCCCATCCATTATTGGGACAATAATTGGTATTCGGGTCAAGCTTTATTTTCTTGATAAAATCTTATGATTTAGAAAGCTAATCATTGAAAATGGTAGGTGTTGATGATTCTGCTAAGACAGACACCATTATAAAATGGCCTTTGCTCTACTAGGCCACCTCTATTTTATGGTTCCACATCTGCTCACAAGGTTATAATTTGTGAGAGATTATAGATAAAGGTCCTTATGAACCAAAAAACACTAAAGGAGAACTGATCAACCTAAAGGATTGGATGGACAATATCAAGAAGAAACTTTAAAGAAATGAAAAAGTAATTGATCTCATTTTTTTTGCCTTGAATGAGAGGAAGTTCAATCGGGTATTAGCTTGCAAATCCATAAAGAAAATTTGGGATACACTCAAGGCCACACATAAGGGAACTAGTCATGTGAAATCTTCAAAGCTCATCATGTTTGCTTTAAGCTTTGAAATTTTCAAATATGTGTAGAATGAAGGCATCTGAAGCATCTATACAAGGTTTGCAACTATAGTAAATGAGCTCAAGGCACTTGGGAGAACCTTCAATAATAAGGACTTTATCATCAAGGTGATTATATGTCCTCCGGCTAAATTTTACTCCAAAATAGATACAATTTAGACTTATCTGAAATTCAATGATATGACATTGGAGACTCTCACAGGTATTCTCGTAGCCCATAAGATGAAGCTCAAGACAAGAATGGAGCTAAGAGGTACACCTAGTGTATCAAACAAAAGGAGAAAACACTTACTCTTAAGATACCTCACAAGGCGAAACAACCTAAAGAAGAATCAAGTGATGAGAGTGATGATGAGGATATTACCTTACTTGCCAAGAAGTTCAAAAGTTAAACAAGTATCTATCCAAGAGAAAAGGCTAGAAGAAGGAGTCAAAGAAGGACAAGGGTTATGAAATCATTTAATATGAATACAAGAAGCCTTACCACATTAAATAAGATTGCTATGTCTATAAGTCTAAGAAGGGCAAGGAGAAAAAGAGCTCAAACAAAGGGAAAAACAAAGCCTTTTCCACTTGGAGTGAAAATGATGATTCAAGTGATGAAAACTCAACCGATAGAGATGAGGAGTCCAATTTGTGTTTGATGGCATATAAGGATGACATTGAGGAGAAGGATGAGGTAACCCCTAAGCCTTACACTTTTAACGAACTTCAATATGCATTTGACCAACTTATGGTGGATTATATTTTAATCACAAAAGAAAATAATGTTTTGAAAACGAAGTTGCATAAGCTAAAATATGGGCATAAGAAGAGTGAAAGCTCTAATGCATTTGAGTTACAAAAATTAAAACTCATGACCCAAATAAATAAATTACAAAAATCATTTGATTACCTCAAGGATGAGAAATTTAAGATGAAACTAGAACTTAAATACTCTAAAGAACTTTTAAAGAAGTTCTCCAGTGGGAGTGAGATTCTAGATGACATCTTAATGTCTCAAAGAGATGCATATAACAAAGTTGGTCTTGGTTACAAGGTTGAGAAAAAAGAAAGAGTTTGCAATACATTCTTTTAGAAAAACAATTTTATGCCTAAAGTGTTTTTCAAATGCAACTATTGCAAATTTCATAGTCATACACCTAGGATTTGTCCAATTAGGCTTAGGAGGTGATATACTATTAGGAAGGTATAGATTCCTAAGGATTCCAAGAACATTCCTAAAGGAAAATGGGTTCTAAGTGGAACTAAAAAGAATAGACCCAAGATAAAATCAGTACTATCAAAAGGTTGAGGACTTACTTTCTTGTAAGCTATCATTAAGTCAAAATAAGAAAAATTGATGATTGATAGTGAGTGCTCCAAGCACATGATCGAAGATAAGAAGAAGTTCCTTAAGCTTGAAGAGAAAGATGGAGGCAATATGAGATTTGGTGACAACTCCAAAGGTAAGATTTGTGGAGTTGGAACAATAGGTAATGATGACTTTACTATTGCTAAAGTTCTTTTTGTGCATAATTTGAGGCATAATTTGCTTAGTGTTAGTAAATTATGTGATAAGGGTCATAGATTTGGTTTTGATTCTTGCAATTGTTAATTGATTGACATCAAAACTAATAAAATTGTTTTCATTAGATACTGCAAAGGAAATGTGCACTTAGTGGACTTGAGCAATCAAGAAACCAAGCATCTTTGTTTGTTTTCTTCAAAGGATGAGGATATTACTTAAAGGAATAGGAGACTAGGCCATGTAAGTATGGATGTTCTATCCAAACCTTCTAGAAAAGATTTGGTAAAAGGTTTGCCTAAAATTATTTTAAAAAGAAAAGTTTTTGTAATGAATGTGCTAAGAGAAAGCACTCTAGGAGTTCTTTTAAACCCAAAAATGTGATTTCAACTTCTTGACCATTGCAACTTTTACATCTTGATAACAAGAACATCTAGTCTTGGCAGTAAACATTGTTTTCTTATAATTGTTGATGATTATTCTCACTTTACATAGGTATTGTTTCTTGCGCATAGGAGAGATGCATTTGGTGCATTTATACCATTAGCAAAATCATTGCAAAATAAAAAATGTTGTCATTAAATGCATTAAAAGTGGTCATAGTACTGAATTTGAAAATTCTAATTTTGATAAATTTTGCATTGAGCATAATTTTTTTGCACCTGGGACACCTCAACAAAATGGTGTTGTTGAGAGGAAAAAGATATCACTTGTAGAAATGGCTAGAACCATGCTTTATGAAAATAATTTGCCAAAATATTTTTAGACCAAGGTCATGAACACTTCATGTCATATCATAAATAGGGCTATGATTAGACCCATACTCAAAAAGACTCCATATGAGCTATGGAAAGGGAAGAAGCTCAATATTTCAAACTTTCATGCATTTGGTTATAAGTGTTATATGCTTAACAATGGAAAGGATAATTTGGAAAATTTTGATCTCAAGTTAGATGAGGCAATTTTCCTTGGTTATTCAAACTAATCAAAGGCTTATAGGCTCTTCAATAAGAGGACACTTTTAACTTTAGAATCCATTAATATTATTTTTGATGAATTTGCTTCTAAGTGTGTAGCTAGCAATGAACATCTAAGGAAGATGTTGAAAATATGATGGATGACCTCACCCTAAAAGATAAGGAACATGAGCAACCAAATAAAGATGATGAGGCTAAGAGTAAAAAAGAGGTGACACCTACTAATGAGGAGATGGATGCATATGAAAGCTTATAGAATATTGTTATGGTTATATAGTCATCCATAAAAGAAAAAAAATAAAACAAACCAAAATAAATTCCAAAGTATAGATAACCAAAATAAAAGAAAACTAAAAATAAAGAAAAAAGAAAAGAAAATAACATAACACAAAACCAATTGTTAATGAGATAAGCAAATCAATCCTCATTGGAGTAAATCTCCTCCACATCATTATCATCTTTATAATCCTCTTCGGACTCAGAATGTGAATAAATCTTATACCAATGTGTGGGCCTAGGTGGTTGTTGCTCTGGCTCAAATCCTTGTCGCCTTTAGTCTTGCATTTGAGCATTGCTGATCCACTCTATATAGTATTGATTCTACCTTAAAAGGTGGAACATCTATTTATGTTCTTATTGGCAATGGTAATTTTTACTCTCTATGCGACAAACCTTTCACTCCAATGGAGTAGATTTCCTTTCATCCTTCAATTAGTCATTGTATTACCCTCTAGGAAAACAACACTAATCATTATAGTCCAATGCATGTCCGCAAATATATGAAGTAGGTTTCAGCGGTGGCAGTATAGAAGATGAAGGTCCAGCTATATATGAAGAGGAAGGGCCAGTAAAAAATAAAGGTGGAATGGGATGCTTAGGGGTAGTCCGATGTGTTGGTTCATACACAAAAGAAGGAGTTGGAGGTTCTTCACGACCATAGTCAGGATCCAATAGAAAGACCCTCTCAATATCCATAAAGACTAGTGATCCATCCATAGTGAAATTTTGAAACTATTCTAACTCTCCTTACTATCGGGCTAAATGAGTCACATAAGCCCCACCAGCAAAAGAACCACCTTTCTTCTTAGCTTGCTCCGTAAAGAACTTGAAGAGAAAATAAGTGAAATTCAGTCAAACTCCCTTTCTCATATTACCTATGATCAGCCAATCTATACTTTATACATGCCTAGTGTTATCATGCCTTGTAGTGATGGTGTACGACAATAGATGATGCATCACCCTCATACAATACTCATTTTAGCTCATTGCCTTTCTCTACTTAGTATGTACTTTCCCCTCTCATAGTCAGCTCAATTGAGGTCCAATCAGTTATTGCTTGGTGATAAATAGGATAATTGATCTCCTTATTAGAATAAAGCCTAAATCATCGACCTCATTCATCAATGCTCATATGGTAATTGTTACCATTCAACTAGAAGTCTACCCATTTATTTCAATCACATCTCTTCATGTGATACTTGAATGTGCATAAGAATTCAAGTGTAAGCTAACGGTATGACATTTCAATCATTCGGAAGAGATTTCTCCATCTCGGATGTTCTATAAACTGCCTTAATTCATCATGCATGGTGTGCCAAACAGACTAGCCCAATCCACCACCCAATGTGGCAAAAATAGTTAGTTGCCTAGCTTTTGAAACCTCTCTTGTGCAATGCAGTCGTGAAACCACAAGCTTGGATGATCAACTCTAAATTCCCCATTCAATGGTGCAAGAGGTGGACCAACAAATTGGCCTCTCTAATTGTTCTAGCCCTTTTTATGCCCTTGCCCTTGTCGGTAACCTTAGCCTTGCCCTTGTTATCCTTTTAAATCTACAAAATAAAGTAAACAAACACAACAAAAGCAATGCCTAATATAGTTTAAAGGGTTAGTCCTCAAATCAAAGTTCAAACTATATGGTAAAACATATGAAACATAATCACATACCAAGTGTTGATGCCCAATTATCATAAAAGAATGCTAAAAATCAAATAAACACAATAACAATGACTAAAACACTCAAATTGTGCAAAAAAGTTCATTAGGGCATTTTGTCAAACACTTGGTATTTAATAGGTGTGAACATAGGTTTGTCAAGAATTTTGAATACCCAACACACCACAATCACAATTAAACCATACTCAAATAAATAACAAACCCTAATTAGCACTTAAAACTAAAAAATTAGCCCTAAATATCCAACACTAAGAATTAGGGTTCATATGTAAATTTAAATCCAAAATAAGAAAATTCCCTAAGTTCTAACTTTGATTAGTTTAAAAGGGTTATATATAATCGAATTCAACAATTTAATCAATGTATAATCCCCCTAAACTAATCCTATGTCAAGTTATGTCTAAACAATTAGAAAAATAGAGAATAGGGAACTTACTGTTGATATGGAAAATCGTTGATGAAAATTGAAAAATAAGTGTTTTCTTGGTGTGAGTAATCCCCAATCCAAGTTACAAAGGAAAGATAGAGTGAATTATATGTGAAATTAGGATTTTGAGAGCTTTTTAGTGAAGCGTTTGAGTGTGTTTTTGTGAATGAGAGATGCCTTAAAAATCGCCCTAGTATCATGCTTGAATTTTGAGTTGTACGGGCCAAATGGAGTTGCACAACCTCACACCCATGCCAAAAATGTTTAGAGGTACAATAGGGCTTACGGGGGTATAGACGATCCGCACGAGCCCGTACCTTTACTATTGCCTCGTATATATGAGGCAAAATTCAGAGTTTGATTACAGTAAATGACACGACCCTTTACCTCATTTGCACGTCCATGTACAACTACTTAAAACCTTTGTGCCAATTTCTAGACTAAATGGAAATAAAGGGCACAGGTCGTGGACAACATATTCTACTTACCCAACACTTTTGCTTAAAATTTAGCACCATACACTCGCAAAATCCTGCAAAATTACAATGAAACACACATACCAAGTGCATTATCTCGTAACAAATGGATTGAAAACATAAAATTAAAAGAAAACAAGTAAGAAAATAATCTAAATTATGGGTTACCTCACACCCAATGCTTCTTTAATGTCGTCTTAGTTGGACATTGAGGTAGCATTAACCCACCTTAGAGGACTCAATCCTCTCATCAAAGAACCCAAATTTTTTATTTTTAGAACTACACTTTTTTGGGCTTCAATTCAAACATTGTCTCAAACTTTTTAGGCAATACTCAACAAAAAACTTGGCTAACCATAAAATATTACCCTTTGTATTCAAAATTTTTCTCTTTTTCTTACCTCTCTTGCTTGTTTTTGACATTCATTCTTACCTTCAATTTTGGAATGCTTACCAACTCTTGAGCCTGTTCACTCTCGGCCAAAGTCGAAGGCAAATTTTTAGCTTGAGGTTTATTTACCTCTTTTTCGTACACAACACTTCACAGAGACATTATTAACCATATTAACTTTATCATCTAACAGTTTAAGGTTAACAATGGTTTCACACAATTTAACTTCCATATGTGCAATAGTGTGTGCATGAATCTTTAGTAGTTGAAAAACAATATGATCACTACCCACTTTTAGGGTTAATTTTCCCTCATAGACATCTATGATGGCTTTAGTAATTGCTAAAAGTGGCCTCCCTAAGATGAGTGAGTTCTCAACATTTTTATACATTTGAACTACTGTTCACCATAAAAGATACTAGCAAATAGCGACCATAAGAATACGACCTATTGTAGCATGTGATGAGAACTAAGGTCGTATTCCCCAAGGATTTAAAAGTGTTTAGCTTTATTAATTTATTTCTTAAGCACGATTAAAAGTAAAAAGAATTTTTGATTTTGATTTAAAAGAAAGTAAAATAAACAAGCAACCAAACAATGAACATTAAGGAATATGTAACAATATGAACGAGTATAGAGAAATTGACAATCTATAGTCCATCGTCTATGATATTAAGCAATTGATTCAATTAATTAAGTTTAACTATCTAATGTTTAATGCAATCATTCAACTAAAAATAATTGAATAGTCCCTCATATATGATATGGAAAAATATGCACAAAACAACTACCCCACACTTAAGCTTTTCTTGTCCTTAAGCAAAAAATAGAACATTGACAATGAATTGAAAAATTAACTTTCTTAAATCAAACTATGAAAAACCAAGTTTCAATTTCTCTCATTCAATTATTCAATCAATCCAACGTCAAAATTTTCATGCTTAGATATCCAAAATTTAAACTTAGAACCTAATTTCAACAATTTTATTGACATTATAGCATAATCAATCATTAAAGTCAAAGCTAAATGAACGAACAAATCTTCCTTCCATGCAACAAAACTAAAATTGGGCTAGTAAAGATGTTCATGCTTAGGAATCAACTCAATCATTTTGAAAATAACACACATATCATGCAAATTTAGACATAAAGCACATGCACTTTTTTCTCTTTTTTTTTTCTTTCTTTTATTCACATTAAAGAGCCCAACTTAACTGATTTCATCATTAGCCTTTTGACACGAAGGTAGACACTTTGTGGTTCCGACCTCCAGTTACTCAGCTTATCATTTACATCAGCTGGCTACTAGCACTTTTTATAGTTCCTTTTGATTTATTTCATTTTACGCAAACCAGGAACCAGCAGAATATGGATTTATTTTCAAAGCTCCTTATTTTTTTAGTGAAATTTTTAGATGTGTTCATAATCAATGCAAGTTATATCAAAAAAACATCATTAAATTCCTAAGTACTAAAGATATTTCACCAAAAATCTCATATTTGTAGCATTCCAATCCATATGCTCAAACTTTTAACAAGAATTTCAAATTTTAATGATGCCATAATATCAATCAAACTCTTTAATTTTAAATTTTAAACTCAAAACTCATCAACTAAATAAGAAAATTAAAACATTGACCAAAAAGAATAACAAAATTTTGAAAATTTTCAAGAAAAACACAGCTCAATCTAGATCATTAAGTCATCGCCTCAAAGCCAAAACTTATTTTTGCTTGAGTTCAAACCAATAAACCAAATCATAAGTCAAGTTTTCAACATCCCCCCACCACCCGCACACTACCACACCCCCTCTACACACACACACACACATACACATATACACACTTAATATACACATTATCCCAAATGTGTGAAAAAGAAAAATTAAAAACTAAAAAGGAAAGAGAAAGAGAAAAACTTTTACAAATAATATTGTGGATCTCTCCACAAAGAAAAAAATTAAATAGGCTCCAAGAACGAGCCTAGCATCCTTCTAGGTATAAAATCATAAATAAAAGAAAAACTTGGAAAGATTGAAGGTTATCTAATCATCCAAAATATTAGAAAATAAACATAAAAATCCGAAAAAAAAGAAAATAATATTAGGTCACAATACCAAATAAAAAAAGAAAAGAATAGAATAATAAAAAGAAAAAAAACCCATTATTCAAAAGCAAAAGATTAGCAATCAATCATCATCCGAGGATACTTCTTCCACATCCTCATAATTCGAACTGTCGGTAAACATATCGTCTTCCTCGGACTCAGTATCCGAGTAAATCTTATAACATCTAGTAGATTTTGGAGGTGGTCGACTTGACTCATAATTATGCTCAGCCCAAAATCTCTTACTCTCATTTATTTACCACTCCATATAGTCCTGATTTTAGTGCAAAAGACAAATAATCTACTCATGATCTTGACACCAATGGTAGCCAATACTCTCAATCCTATATACTTGAAGCTTAAGAGGCATTGATTTCCTTTCTTCTTGCCCTTGATTGTTATGGTGACCACCGACAAACTCCTCCAATCCAAATAATCAATTTTTTGACCTTGAACAAATGATGGTGGATTTGGCGGCGGCTATGAACTAGAACTAGGTCCAGCTCCATGAGAAGACATACTCAGTCCAGTAGTAGAAGTGGTCGAACTAGTACCATGAGTAGGAGGGACTAGGACCAACAGTAGTATAAGGGATAAAAATAAGTGGTGGAAGTGATGAAACTTGCTGACTCGAAGAAGAATGAGAAGCATATGGTGGTGGTGGATCAGGTCGAGCATATCTATTATCAAATTGTCGAATATTCTCTAAATCTATAAAAGTTGGTGTACCACTAATAGTAAAGCACTCAATTCAAGCAAATAATCAAGCAAAATATCAATTCCAATTAAAATCTACAAGCCCTAAGCATGTTATACTTAAAAATAGGGTTCATAAAATTCAAGCAATTTAATCATTGAATAACCTTAATTCTAAGTGTAAATTATGGGTGATAAAGAAATTAATTTGAATCATCATTTATTTAAATCCCTAACCCATCAACCATGCCTTTAAAATCTAAAAGAATTGAAAGTTAAGAACAAGTGTGAACTTGATTATTTGAATGTGATAGAGAATATGCAAGAGAGAGTGATTATGGCAATTAATTAATCCACAAAGAAGAATAAAAAGCAAAGATTTGTGTGATTTTCGTGCTAGGGTTTAGAAGAAATTTTGCAATACTATGTGTGTTTGTGTAGGAAATGGAAAGCTTAATTTTGAAATAGCCTATTATCGCACGTTTTTAGCTGTACGCACGAGACAAATTATGTACGTGCAGGTGCGTGCACACATTAGATAGCTCGTGCTAGTTTTTTTAATTTCAAACAGAGAGACGTATAAGGCTACTTCATTTTGGCATGGTCTCGTGCCCACAGCTACCCAGCCCATGCGGGTTTCTGTTTCTTAAGAAAAAAACTTACCCATTCACATAGTAAGACGCACAGGACCATTAAATTTTGGCACGCCATCGTGCCTTCATCAGTCCATCCCGTGCCACTTACTGTTTCATTGAAATTTTAAGGCAAAAATTCCACACACTTGAATATCAATTTTGCTCCGTAAACTTGCAAAATCACAACTAGAGACAACCATACCCTTGCATTATCTTTTGAAAATGGAATTAAACATACAAATTAAAAAGAAAAACAAACTTAAAAAAAATAACTTAAATTAGTGGGTTGCCTCCCACTCATGCTTCTTTAGCGTCGTCTTAGTTGGACATTACAGAAGAATTCAAGGATCTTGAAGCAAGATGCATTCGATTTCCTTGATTTCATCCAAACTACCAAAGTATTACTTAATTCTAAGACCATTAATAGTAAATTTCTCATTAGTTCTTAAGTTAAGAAATTTGACCGCTCCCAAATGATACATTTGAACTACCTTAAAAGGACCATTCCAACATGATTTCAATTTTCTAGGAAAAAGTTTGACACATAAGTTAAAGAGCAAGACTTGCATACCTAGTTCTAAATGCTTGTAGAGATGCTTTTGATCATGAAACACCTTTGTCCTCTCCTTGTAAATCCTTATACTTTCAAATGCCTAATTCTGAGGCTCATCCAACTCTAATAGCTACAACATCCTCTTCCCTTTAGCCTTGTCCAAATCAAAGTTAAAGTCCTTGATTGCCTAATAAGCTTTATTT
>CAOJBK016251696.1:0-14642 GCA_948294925.1 Codiaeum variegatum | reverse complement strand
CGCAATTGAGGAGCTAAACAAAGTAGGGAGTTGAGGTATTTGATACATTTTATCCCTTCTTTGTTACCATTGTGTTTTGCACAATAATTGGTGAAGTATCCTTGATATGAATATGGGTCTAAACTCAGGTTTAGGTATTTTTTTTAAGAGTTTAATGAATAACTAAACCAAGCATGCTAAAAGAGTTTTGTCATGGTAAATGATTTTGTAAAATTTTTTTGAAAATAAAAAATCGAGTCATATCGAATTTTCGATAAAATCACTTTTTATTAGCTTCCGATACGGGACTCATATTTCATCCTTCACCCTTATGGGTGCGATCCAAAGCATTTAACAAAATTCAAAGTTTTCACATTCTATTCTCATTCTGGCTCTTTAACAATGCATGCAAAAAAAACACAAAATAAATAAATTGAAAAAAAAAAAAAGAAATCCTGCTAAGCTGAAAACGCAAGTAGGCGACTTAGGCAAAAATTAGGGTACAACTTGCTAGACTGAAAACTGAAAAAAGGATGTCTATGCAACAAGCAAGACAACTCACAAAGTTGAAAACCCAAAAGAGTGGCTTAGGTGAAAATTAGACCTTAAATCAAAATAATTCATTTTATTAAATTCTTATTCACCTTTTGGAACACATAAAAGGGAGTTTTGAAACAAAAAAATTCCAAAAATCACAGAAGCCTTAAAATCTGGCCTAGCTTACCAAAGATCCTAACAAAACAAACATCACTCATCCTCAATTTCTGACAAAAGGGCATAACACTTAACCTTCTCCTTACACTAATAAGTTTCTATCCACAAGTCCACATACTCTTGGGGCTTTTCATAATCATTCCCAAGAGTAAGCATCCTAAGATCACAAATCCAAAGTCTAGTCATAACTCTAGCCACATCATTGATTACTAAAAGCTTCAAACAACACACTATCCGGGAGCACAGTCAAACTATGACCCATCTAGTGAAGGATTCTAGTACCTTGGTATCAAGTAACTAACTTTAGGCCAAAAAGATAAACATGCTTGAATCCCCAACTCCTTACCATGAACTTCTCAATCCTATACTAGTCATACCTCCAAAGCAAGTCATTTTCATCTAGCTCAATCAACCAATTAGTCCACTCTACCTCTGTAGCAAAATGAATCATAATCCTCCTGTTCAGATAACAAGAGGCCAAATAGTCCACCTTCTCAGGAGCAAGCATAATCCTAAGATGATTCAATAACCAAATCTGTAAAGCAATAGCAAAGTCAGAAAATACACATCCCTAGTGGATCCCCTAAATAAATAAATAAAGATAAGTATCCCCAATGGATTCTCCTAAAGTAATTCTCCACGGAAAACCTACATCTCCCCAGTGAGAGTCAGAAATAACAAAAGTCCCCAAGGGAATCAACTAATAATACTATTCCCCAGCAGAGTCGAATAATGGAAATGGTAAAAATTCCTAGTGGAATTAGAAAAGAAACATACTTTTAGCAAGATCAGGCTAATGGTCCATAGCCCAAAAAAAGTGCAATGATTGTCTGAGCTCAGTATCGTGTTAGCCAAAACTAGCCCGACATTTGACTTTCCTTCGCCCATCTGCGGTATCAGTTTACCTACTCGTGTATCTCTCCAACCATCCTAGCAAATGAACACATACCGAGCAGTCAAGCAAAAGGCATAGGCCCTCTACCTATTTCTTAAGTACACATCATCCTTCAAAACTCGATCCTTCAAAAATAGCATGGCCACGATAGCCAGGTTCACTAAGTCACCCTCTATCACCTCTGAAGCCTCCTAAATACTCAAGCTTAAAAGCCTTCTTACCAAGTTAAAATAACTAACCCTCTCTACTGGTATAACCAAGCCTCGAGCTTTAAACCAAGCAAAGATGAAAATTCCTCAATAGTAGGACACATCTCATCAAAACCCAACCCAAACCTAAAAAAATAGTCCATAGGGTCCCAAAATCATATACAAACATTCAGAAATGTCCAATCGGTCTTTACAACCTGAACTATTTGTAAAGCACTAACCCTATATTGCCCGAGGTTGATTTTTTCGACCTTGTTTAGGTTCTTACATCACCCATACATCATGTGGCTGAAGTATGGCAACTCACAAAATATCTTATTTCTCAAAAAATAAATTTTCATGGGTAAAATGCAACACAATTTCAAAAAGTCAAAAATTCATATAAACATCAAAGTTTTACAAAATATAGAGTTTTTATAGACAAAAACCCATAATGGGCCATACTCAGTATGCATCAGATAATTGAAAATGGTATATCCATCAAAAACACTTCTGGGAGCATCCTTTTGAAATAGTCCCTTCCCACAATGTAAAAGGTACTACAACTACCTGTCAAAGTACAAAATTGGATGAGGTCAAAGCCTCACATGACATAACTTCATCATCCAACAGGCTCATAAGTTGATATGGTATAATCACCAAAGTTCAACATGATAATTGCAACATTTGGCATCCGTAACTTGGTCCTACATAGCACACTATAAGTCCAGAAGTTGACATGACATAATCATAAGCCCTTAATCTAACATGGCGATAAGCCCAGAAGGTAGCATGGCATGGCCACAAGCCTAGAAGCTGACATAGCATTGTCAAATGCCCAGAAACTAATATGGCATCATCACAAGCACAGAAACTGACATGAAAATAGTGGATTTACCATCATCAGAATCATTTTCTGCTCAAAGCTAATTCAGATGAGAGGGAAGTTGTGAACCTTCAATTTTTCATCAACAGATTTGGCCCGTCAATGCAAACCCATAGACTAAAATCGTGCCCAAATCGAATTCAAAACGGCTCCGTAATTACGAAAACACTAAAATTGGACTCAACCGAACCAAGCTAAACCGAGCCAGCTGAGCGTGAGGCAGAGCCATTGCAAGCGCCCAAGATGCCTTGCGCATGCGCAAGGGCCTTGGTTCACATGCAACAACCCTTGCTCATGCGTAGGTTATCTTGCTCGTACACTGAGGCCTTGGCTCGTATGTAAAAATCTCGGTGTGTGTGAAAGCCCCCTCACTCGTGCACATTTTTTTGACTTTTAGACGCATTTTCTTTATAAATATGACCCTTGGGCACAGTTCCCAAAAATATTTTTGATACATTGAATCTCTGTTACATTTTACACTAAAATTATACACTAAACACTACAGAGACTCATTCCAACCTAGTTAAACTGTCAGAACCACCAGTTCTAAGACTTCATAAACTAAAGGCTTAACTCTATCCAGAGTTATTTCTTGTTCTATTGTTATTAATCTTAAAATCTGAACTTTGATTTAATAATTCAAAATCCATTTTTCTTTAATCAAATATGAATAAACTAAAAGCCTTTTGGTTAATTATTTTTATAAATCAAAATCAACTAGCTCCTTAACAAAAAACCCCCAATTTTTATTAGAACAACTCTCAACCTTTCGCAAGAAGGAAGAATGATGTGGAATTTGATTTCCATTCAAAGAGATATGCCGACAAGCCTTGTCACAAAGGCTTTAACTAAAAAATCAATTTTTATTTATTCTTTTCCATTACAATTATTGTTTTGCTATTTATACATATTTTATTGTTATTATGTTTATTCTTGTTATTACATGTTATTATTTGTTATTCTTGCCATATAAGTTGCTATATTATATATTTGATCAAAGAGGAATGTGTGCCCTTCCTATGCCTTATGGCTAGAGGAGGGATCCCCTTATTCTAATATTTTGACATGTATTCACTTTCCATATATTATATCTACTTAATACTTTTTGGGGATGTGTGCTCTCCCTAATACTGCTATGGTTAGATGAGAGACCCCTGATTGTTCATTTCTTTATTTCATTGATTTATTATTGTCATTCATGCATATTCTATCATGCATCATATTAATTCTTCTATAATTGTTCATGCACCATCTATATAGTGTCATGGATACATGAAAATTCAATTTTAAATAGAATCTGATTCTTTTTAGCTAAAAGATAAAAAAAAATCACATTTTTCTAAATGATTTAAAGCCAAACTCACGACCTCTAAATTTGGCTTTGGTTCATAGGTTAATGCCCAATTTTTTCATTGACTTAAAATAAATATTTTTATGGAGTTAATTGAATCAGTTTATTAATCACCATTAAAAACCCTCATTTTTAGAAAGATTAAATGGCGACTCATAATCACACTTTGAAGTTACACTAGAATGGAAGTTATGGGTCTTCCCGTGTGAGAACCATGCACACAACCAAATCACTAAGTGCATAATCTACCTAAGGAAGACAGTTTTCTCGAGCGAATAAATCTTGAGGCGTGCGTCGAGGCACTCAGGGTGGGCCTCACATGATCCTATAGCTTTAACTGTAACACTTGCTCCATTTCCTAGCTTTAAGACCACTTCCCCTTTATCCAAGCTTCTACTACTTATCATTACCTACATAGAAGTACATATGTGAGAACTTGTACCACTATCAAGTATCCAAGCAACTGATGAACTATAAGAAACATTAGAAATAAAATAATTGAAAGACACACCTTCACAAGGTTTTTTTTCTTCTTACTCTTCCTTTTCTTTCCCTTTAGAGATTCCAAATACCTTGGGAAATTCCTTTTCCAATGTCTAGTCTTATCATAATAGAAACATTTTCCTTTGATCTTAGAAACTTCTCATGTGGCTTATCCTTATCCTTAGTCACACTACCTGTGGGTTTGAGTTAGGTAGCCTTTTTCTTTTTTCTCTTCTTCTTCTTAGTCTCACTAAAAGAACATGCTACAAGAACGTCGCCTTTACCCTTACCCTCATTCATGTTATTTTGGCTAGTGACTAGGCTATTGTGCAAAGTAGTAAGGCTACATTCAATCTTATTCATATGGGAAGTTCATAATGAAATTATTGAATGATTCAGGGAGAGATTGTAGGATCAAATTTGTATGAAGGTTGGCATCCATAGAGAAGTTTAAATTCTCCAATTGTTCTATGAGCCTGATCATCTTATGAACATGTGACCCAACCTTCTCTCCCCTATACATCTTGGCTTGGAACAATTCCCTAGATATCTTATATATAGTTCTACTTTGTTCACCGTAAAGGTCTTTAAGGTGAATGAGTATATTCGAGACCTCATCCATGTGCATGTTGTGTATGCAACTCTTTGCTCATAAAAGTAAGCACAATGCCCTTTGCTTGCATGTGATCATCTTGCTTCTTTTTCAAAGTAGCATGTTACTCAGGAGTAGCCTCTTTAGGAAACTATCTAGGAACCAGTTGATCAATCACATACACAATCTTTTCATAGGTAAGGATAAGCTTAAAGTTTCTTAACTAATCAATGTAGTTAGGCTCTGTAAGCCTATTCTTATATTACTGCAGAAAATAATAAGATTGTATGAGTATATGTTAAAACATAATTACCACATTAATTTGGTCATTAATCAAAATGGTACTCATACTAACTGGTGAATCATATACTTTCAAATAGGAAACAAAGATTCCATTTAGGTGAATCTCTAGTAGGTCAATTAAAATCTTACAAATGAACAACTCTTGTCCATAAATACCCGCAAGCTACACATTGTCTTTTCTAGGGATTGATTTCTTGCAAGTGAACAACTCTTTTTCATCATAACTCTTGTGAGATTCAATCTATCTGACTCCTAATTCTTCCAACCTCGGGTACAAATTATGTTCTTAGCCTTCCACATTAGATAAATTAGACCCATTGGACCAATAACTATAGAGATTTGAACATTGTATGGCTTAGGTACACATTATCATTCTTGACATACAATGTATCCTATACTTGCAATATCTCATGTTATACAATAACTTTAAGGAAACACTTTCCAAGAATTATTACTCTAATGGAGAGCAAAAACTTAATATTTAACTTTGGAAGATTTCTTAAGCATGATACATATAACTCTTATATATTAGATATATGTTGAGAAACTTCAACTTTTGGAATACTTCCAACCTTGAATATCATATATTCATCATTTTGAAGTCCAATTGTGTTCATTAGAAACATTACATAAGGCTTAAACACATCTCAAACATTTTAAGAAGGTTAACTTAAGAGTTAAGAAGTACTAGAGTCGTACAGATTAGCACATGGGTGGGTTCATACCGTGTGTGGCCACACGAGTCATCCTACGGACCTTGTGTTAGTCCATGTGAGGCTATTACCTCAAAATCCTTAAAAGCCTCACCCACGAGTTAGTACATAGATCGTGTGCTCACTTGTGTGAGGCTACTGCCATTTTACCCTCTTTTTGGCATTCCACACGGGTCAATATATGGACTATGTGTTCACCCGTGTAGGCCTACTACAAAAAATGCCTACTAGCCCAATCCCACATGGGTCAGCACATGGACTGTGTAGGCTAGTTTTTCAGCATATTTTTATAATTTTGTTTCCAACAAACACAAACAACACAGAAAATGTGTGGCTCTAATACCACTTGAAGGAGTTATCAGGTCGCACAGGAGAAGCAAAAAATAAAAAGTTTTGAAATTTTAATTTCTTTTGAAAACTTATACATTTTTAACTAAGACGTTAGGCAATATTTCAAACTCTTTGAAGCATTACCTTAACCTATGTTTTGGGACCAGAACTTAAAAAGGATAAATGACCAATTGTGTGCAAAACATAATAGTATAGAAAGAGTTGAGAGATATCAAAATACTGTTAGTAGTGTATGCCCTAGAGCTTACACTCAGCATGTGAATGTAAATGAAAACCTAACTGGCTTTAGTATATATGTTCTTTAAGTGGATACATTCCTAGTATCGAACGTATATATGTCCCTTAAGTATTATGTAGGAAATATATTCTCAAAGAGTTTGAGAATATGAGTGACAGATTGCCCTTTTAACAGATGCTTTAAAGGTTGTTCATGGTCATAGGATTATTGGTAGGGATGCCATTAATCCGGAAGACCATCACCTCTGCTGTCATTCATGATAAGTATGAGATACTTATTGGTATGGAGGTAGTGAGTCGCATGCTACAGACATGTGATGTCGTGACAACACATGAGCACTCATGAGATGAGTAAGTTGACATAAGCATGGACCTCTCGATCATAATTACCATGCACTCGCATCTTGCACTCCTTCGTTAAGCTCCCCACATGTGAAGCCTCTAGATCGATACACACTGAAACTTTCCAAAGCTTGACTTTTCTCGATTCTTAATGAAGCTTGAAACTTTTCTCTATTGTTTGCCCAAAGCTTAGTTCTTGCTCCTTTTATCGAATCTTGGAAACTTGGAGATGGTTTTGGACTCCTTTACACCTCCACACTTTTCTTTCTCAAAGAGCTAGAAAAAGAAGTTAATATTAAAGAACTCTTCTTTTAACACTTAAGCTTTCTCTCTTTAGAGGAAGTGGTGGTTGAGAGAATTTTATTTCTAACACTTGGAACTATTGTCTTTCTTTCTTAGGTGGAAGATAATGAATAGTATTCTAGTATGGAAAAGAGACAAATCCCAACTTTTTATACCCATACTGTTCTCACCAACCTTATCCTTAAAATAAGGAGAAATAATGGCTAGTTGTTGGGTCGATGTTGACATATTGTCTACTAACCAACAACCCAATGTTCATAATAGCCTTATCACATAAAAGCAATTACCAATAGACCATTTTGTTAGGAAATCTCAACTAATCCATAATTAACCATATCTAATGTGGATTAGGCTAAACATCTCATACTTAAGCCTAATTAATTTTGTTTGTCTAAAACCATTTCAATTTAGTCTTTCTCATTTGTATCTCATAAAAGTTATGACTTAATTGAAATAATCCCTTGGTGAAGTAAACTTTAAGACATGCTAGGATCTTTGTAAATTTAATTACAATTTTAATTCAATTACCATTAATAATTAATTAAACTCTTTAATTAATTATTAATATAATTTGTACCTAAGCTTTGGAATTAGTTTTATGGTATGTGACTTGCTAGGTTCATGTTCATATTAGTAATGGAATAAGAAAACTCCTTTTCTTTCTCTAGGTGTGCAATCTCCATTTATCACCCAGTCTCATAAGTCGTAAGTGATGCCTAACATTACATATCACGACTACTTAATTAATAATGAATGTCAGTGATCATAGACCTCTTGATCATAATTAGCTTGCATTCGAATCTCTTTATTACAGATTCCTGATCTTAGCTAAGATCATTGAATAGTTAAATCTTATATACTTGCTCATATGACCTCTATCCAGTTCTAGCTCTTAATTAACCCAATTCCTATTAAAAATTCTTTCTAATGAATCTTATCTACCTTGACCAAAGATTTGAGTATCAATAATAACTAGAAGTCATAAGATTTCTTCCTTATTTTCCTAAGTTAATAAACTTTTTTAAAGGTCATTTAACTCAACATATCACTAATTATGGTCACCGCATGTCATATACTAATACATGAGTACCATTAGAATGTAAATAGTAACAAATCATAGTCACCAATTTACTAGATAACATGTTACCTCAAGTCTATACAATATACATAGTCTACGACATACATCTTTAATAAGCACATGTAATTTGTCAATGAAACAGTTGTGTGAATTGAGGTGAGTGCTTTTAGAATTTAATTTATAATGCTAAATTTTTACAATATAAAAAAAAAAGATTTATCTATTGGACTTGAATTTGTATAGATGTCTCATAGTAAGAAATTTTATGAAATAGAGAACACCATTGAAACTAAAAATATAAACTTTAATGCAAACTGAAAAAACATTGGGAAAACTGGGCAAGTACACCTTCACAAATACCGTAACCAAATTAAACATTCAAATCAGAGTTTCAATAACAAATCTTTAAAAAAAATATATATTTGTAATAAATTAATATGTAAATTTTATAAATGCAGCACAGAAAATCTGAACCATTCAAGTAACTAAATTTGTTACAAATGTTTATAGAAAAACTTATTACCAAGCATGCAAATTCAAAAATTTGGCCACAGTGACTCCATAAGAGAATTAGCAATCCACATGACCTAGCTTGATTCTCCCTCGCCCTTAAACATAAATCTGTTAAAAACAACCCAGAATCAGAAATCGCATACGACGAAGGAAGTAAGGAAGCAAATAAAACTACTTATATATGAAATAAATGAAATAAGACTACTTACCTTTAAAAACACCAAGGAAGCAAAGTATAATGGGACAAACCTTAAGAATTTTGTTTTTGCCTAATGAAAAACAAAATCCAAGTTATGGCATGGAAAATACAAAATTGGCAAAAAGCTTGAACTTATATCGCCTTGACAGAATTAGAATCACCAAGTGAAATCGAAGTTTCAACCATGTCTCCAGACTTTCAGAATCCTAAGAAACACAACCATGACCACGTGTTTGCCTTCCAACGTTAAGTGATAAAATAAAATTATACTCCAAATTGAGTTTTAAACAAACTGTTGCAAAACTATTCACAAAAAAACCTCAAGGATAGCTAAGCTATCTTCTGATGGCTCAAGAATTGTGTATCTGATGGCTGAAGCAGAGATCCTAGGGTGGAGCGAGGAACATCAGACCTGCCAACGAAATGAGAACATGAGGAAAATTTGTCAATGCAGATAAAATTTCATAAGTTTAATACTTAGCTATTATAAAATTTCACAAATAAAGCCCTCATACAACTCATCCAAATATTCTTTCTCTCACTGTAGCTCTGGCCTAAAGTTTGGAAGAGAACGGTTGCGCGAGGCATAGTAATAAAGGAAAAAAATGCAACAGGAAGAGGGGAGCAACGCGAGAGCAGAAGATAGTAAATGAAGAGAATAAACCATAATTTCATCATTTAATCTGAAATCAAATCCATTTTTCTTTTGCCAACACAGAATTGAAGAAGAAATCGAAACAAGAAAATAAAACCTAAAAGATAAAGAGTAGCGACGAGGAAAAGGGCAAATGGGCTAGTGGTGATATGCTAGGGTTAATCATCCATAAAAAATACCCTCTGAAAAGATGATTATGTCGTCATTTTGTTAAAGGCCATTGGTGAGCAGGTCGTCGCCAGCCCAAGCCTAGCAGCTGCAGACACATTTTCAATCTGTAGATAATTGCAAATTTACCCCAGATGATGAACATGGAAATTGAAAAGTGCAGCTTAGTCAACTTTATTGTTATTATAAATTTAAGTAAATTATTAAGAATATCATTATAAATTTGAAATATATAAAAAATAGATATTTAAATAAAAATAAATTAATTAAATTTCAAAAAAGAAAAAAATAACATAAAAAATATTTTACATACTTATTAAGAGATGAGGAAAAAATTCTAAATTTGAAAAAAGAAAAAAACTACATTTAAAAACAATTAAGACAATATGAAGAAGTAAAATATTTAACAACATCAGGAATAAAATCTCAGGCAATAAGTATATTTGACATGTCTTAAAACTATTTGGTGAGGAATTCAATTAATAAAGTTCGCAAATTATATAAACAATTTACTCCGATCACTTAGCTACATGGTTCAGAGACACCTAATTAAATTAAGTAAGAATTTATGATTTAAAACTATATAAAATTTAGTGAAAGTAATGAATTCATCTCTGCATTATCCAAAATCAATTATTGAGTACTTAATGATTAAAATATGTAATTAAATAATTTTTCTGTTGATTTTTTTATACTTTTACACTAACAAAATTTAAATATAATTATAAAAAATAAAAAATAATTTAATACCTAAACTACCCCATCCAAGCCCAGTTTCCTTCAACTCCCCTATCTCTAAACACACACATAGATCAATGATCCTAGAAAATTCATCTTCTCTCTGAATCTCTTAATATCATCTTTTTCACGATCAATCTCTCATCAACCCAAAGAGATCATCTACCATCAATCACCACCTCCTTTTCTCACAGTTTCTCATCGCCACCCACTCATGCACCATCGATGGCCAAAGATTCACCCAACCAATGTCCTATTTTTTAAAATCAAATAAAAGATGAAGAGAGAGAGAGAGAGAGAGAGAGAGAGGATGGTTGTTTTGAGTTGCCAGCGAGATGGGCAAAGATGAAGAGATGACGCCTTGAGGTGCGGTGTAGCGATGATGGTCTATGGCGACTAGAGTTTATGATGAAGAAAATGGTCTATGACGGTGATGGTTGAGTGTCTTTCTCTCTTCCTCCCACGTAAAAATCGAATGTTTAATTTCTGGAGAAGGGTCATTGATGGAGATGGTGGTGGGCTTGGTTGTTGTTTTGATTTAATTTTTTTTCTCTTCAAATTCTTTTTTTTTTTTAATTTAGTTTTTGTTAAATTTCATTTCAATTTTTATTATTTTACTTTGAATTTCTATATTTTTAAATTTCATTTTCTCTCTTTTCAATTTGTGACAACGCTACTTGTTGACAAATAATGAAAATGTTTATGATTTGTTTCAAGTAATAGAAACAATTGGCTGGCAAATATTGGAATTGTTGCCCATAAAGTTTTGTAGTTGATGAATAATCAAATTCAAATAAGAGCATGTTATTAAATAATAGAATTCTTGTCCAGAAATTGATTTTTTTTAACGGTAGTTGCCCAAATCATGTTGATTTGTATTTTTGCATTTATTTTTTATTCTTGAATTATGGTTTATTGCATCTAATTTCAATTTAGAATTGTTCAATTCAAGGTTTTTAATTCTTAAATTAATTGAACTCTTCATTTGAGTTGAAGAATATCGTATGAATGGCACAAAAATGAAAATTTAAGTATTAATAAAGGGTATTTTAAATTTTTATTAATTCTTAACAGAAAAGCTAACATTTTTAACAGAATGATTATTTAATTACACGTTTTAATCATTAAGGACTAAATAACTAATTTTGGATAATGCAGAGATCAATTCATTACTTTCACTAAACCTTAGGGACTACATAGTATTTTATCCAAAAAATAATAAAACAAGTAGTAGAGATAACAATAATATTAACAGAAAACAAGATTAGTATCCTGGATAATTCACTACCTTGACAGTGAATTCTAGCACATTCAAGGTGCAATTTCTAGAATTGGATCGCTCTCTAAGGTTAACACAACTAGACTCCTAATACGTACACTTATGGCTAGAGACTTGGAAATTCATAGAGAACGAATATCCAGAATATTATGAGGAGTGAATAAAAAAAGTATTTTGAGTATGTTCCAAGGACGTAGCCAAGGGTAGGCTTGGCTAGGCTCAAGCCTAGTCCAAGTTCAAAAAAGGCTCGCATATTACTAATTATGTTCACCTCAGTTTATAGCATACATAAATGAGCATTTCTGGTTATGTCTCTGGTATGTTCAAATGCTTCACAAAAGGCTCAATTTATAGGTAAAGGAAATTCAATGCTTTACAGAGATGATCCAAGAACCATGGAGAAATTTAGACAATATCCTCAAATCAAGGAAATAATTATAATTTGTACATTTGAATTAAATTAAATAAGTTGGAGGATTTGATTCAAAAATCTTGAAGAATTTATTTAACAAAAAAATCCTTTGTAAATAAGGAAATAAAAACTTGAAAAAAAATAATGGTAAAAAAATCCTTTTTCTATAAGCTTTTCAATCTCATCTCTCAATTGCAAACAATCTTCTATGCCGATGGCCATGATCCTTGTGAAAATCACAATATTTTCTTTCATCTCTCTGTTCGAATGAATGATAGCTCATCTTTTTGGGCCACTTCACCTATTTCCCATTTTCACAGATCCACATCAAGACTTTTGATTTACTAGAGTTCAAAGGTGTATACTTTCCTAATCTAGGTTCCCTATCACAATCTGAGACATTGGACCGGTCTATTCTTGATCTCTCACTTCTTAGTCCATTGTTCAAACCCTTGTTTAGCATGTTTGGGGTCCTTTAATCTCTTATCCATAGAGCCTTGGCATATTTTTGCAATCCATCATCTAATTTGATATGGCTTTAAGTTACTTCCAAGAGAAATTCCATGGTCTGTGGGGGAGTGAATAATAACTCTTTCTATAGCTCATTATTATTAAATCCACCTGAGATTGTTGCATAGATGATGTCCTTGCTTATTTCTTATAACCAATTGAGATACTGGTAGAGGCTCTCCCCCTTATTTTGTTAAGCTGAGAATAGATCTAGCTGACTGTTTAATGGTAGGATCGATCCTATAAAGCGAGGTTGAAAGATATTGGTCAATTAGGCAAAAGATTTGATCGATCCAACTGGCAGAGTGTGATACCAATCTTGTACTATAGTATCCAAAGAGGTGGGAAAGAGTTTGTACAACACTGCATCTTTATTTGTTTGCGCATTAATCAAAGATCAGAACTTATTGATGTGGCTTTTGGATAAGATTTTCCATCATACAGATTAAAGCACGAGGGGACCTTGAACTTGAGAGGATAACAAGTGTTTAGTATTGAGTTTGCTAGAGGAATCTGAGCAGAGTTCAAAATTGACTGAATTTATCTTGAACCCATAATTATTCATGACACATCCTATCATCATTTCAAATTTGGTCTGGTTCATTTCCCCTTCTGCTTCCTCCTTCTGCACCATCCCTATATTGGTATTCTTCCCTTAAGTTGTCTCTTAGACCCCTTGTTACTCTTTCTTTCCTTCCTCCACTCCTTGGATTAGAGGTATCCACTATGTGTTCCTATTGATCCACTTTATATTTCAGCTCCTTTAATTCCTTCATGATGTCTGAGAGGAGAATTTAAGTAGAGAATGGATCTAAGGTAGGACCAATTTATTTTTATTCTCCTCATTCTGGATTATTATGTGCCGGGTCAATTTTGGGCGGATCCTTATGGTGATGATCTTCCCGAGGCAGGTTTCCTTCTAGAGGATTTCGTCCAAAAGGCTTTTTCATGAGGTGAAGAATGTAGTGGTGATAAGTCAACCATGGCAATTAATCAGGTTGTGTTTTCAGGTAGTGTATTAGACTCTCAATAAAAGCATTAATGTTAAAATTGATTTCGACCTTGATCCTAATGAACTAGGGAGCCTGAAGTCTAATTTTTAAGCTGGCTTTTGATGTTATATATGTAATATTATGCTCAGCTTTAACACCTATAAGTGCATGGGGTCGTATCACGTAATAAAAATTGGTAAGTCCCAGTATTATTCTCCCAAGGGAATTTCTTTGTGGTTTGTTCAATCAAACACCAACTCAGTCTCCTATTCTATTGTCTAGTTAACAATAATTGTGGGATTTATGAACTAGAAAATTTCACTAACAAAAACTCAACAGAATTAAGAGAAAATTTTCAAATCAAATCTGGAAACTAAAATGGATTTTAAAACATCTACCTAGATTTTGACTCGTATTACCCAAATTGCATGGTAAATCAACAAGCCAATAAATATATCAATCAATCAATAAGTGGAATTTTTCATCAATTTTAGGTTTAAATCTTTCTCAAGCAATTAAACCCCTAATTCCTA
This sequence comes from Codiaeum variegatum, assembly GCA_948294925.1. Classification (NCBI taxonomy): domain Eukaryota; kingdom Viridiplantae; phylum Streptophyta; class Magnoliopsida; order Malpighiales; family Euphorbiaceae; genus Codiaeum; species Codiaeum variegatum. Next base: position 228 of record CAOJBK016251696.1, on the reverse strand, counting down.
AGTAATAAGAATGAATCTCTTCTCAATCTTATTCAATTAGAAAAAGCATGAAGATCTAATGAAAAATATATGAACCCTAAGAGTTTGTGAATCTATCTCTAGCAGACACAACAATCCTATTAAACTTTTGAGTGTTCTAGGTTTAAACTCTCTATCTCTAGTAAAGTTTAAACAACATAATTAAAAAACACACTAGTAATTGCAATTAATTTTCAGAAAAAATAAATT
>CAOJBK016250785.1:0-11511 GCA_948294925.1 Codiaeum variegatum | reverse complement strand
TCTATACTAATAGGTATCTCATATCTATCATGGATGACAATAGAGGTGATGGTATTTCATATTAATGGTGTCCCTACCAATAATCTTATGACCATGAACAACCTTTAAAGCATCTAATAAAGGGCAATCTGTCACTCATATTCTCAAACTCTTTGAGAATAGATTCCCTATAGAATACTTAAAGGACATATATACGTTTGATACAAGGAATGTTTTCATTTAAAGAACATATATACTTAAGCCAGTTAGGTATTCATTTACTTTCACATATTGAGTGTAAGCTCTAGGGCATACACTGCTAACAGGAATAGTAGCAGGAGCTTGAGTTATATGACCACTTCTAGTTATAGCATCTATTTCTTCACTTAAGTGCCTTAAGTTGATAATGATACAATGGTAGTCATTGTGAATTGACCCCCCTAAGGAAGTTTGGGCAACTAGAGGTGAGCAATTTAGGGAGAGTGACCTTTCTAAGAAAGATTGATCATCTCCAATGTAGAGGTAATTGCTCAAAAGCACAACATCAGTTATGAGATGTGTTGAATCACCTTCCTCAAATTCATTCAATATAGCATTCACATTTGCTCAGGAAGGGGATTTGTGCAAATATTCACAGTCGGAAGCAGGATCTGGTTGGCATCAATGAGATCTTGGATCTTGTGACGGAGAACCTTGCAATCATCAGTTTTATGGACTGGCCCTTGGTGATAATCACACCTTTCATTCATGTCAAAATTCTTTGGTAATAGGTTGGGAATATGTTTGGCCTCCAATGGTTGAAAAGAATTATTCTCGACACACTGTCTTAAGAGATAGCTCAATGCTAATTCCCTCAAGTTGGTTAATTCTCTTCATTGTATCTAGAGTGGCTTGCGGGCTGAGATCACATTAACTCTGCCTTCTTTCTAGGTACTATTTATTTTCTTAAAGTGGGAGGATGAGGTCTAGGTTTCATCCTTGATGAGATCGGGGTCATTTCCATCTTCAAGGCAAGTGCCAATAGAGACTAAGGCTTTGAAAGCAGGGAAATACTGCATTATCATTCTATCTTGAAACACATGTAATAAATTCTTAACAACCATGTCGAATTGTTCAGGATCAGTTCGTCTATTTACCATCTAGGAGTCTTTCTCCCTCCATGTATAAATGAATGCAGAGAAGATTTCTTTTGGTTGTTGTTTCAAGATCCCTTCTTTTAATATCAACTTATTGATTATAAGAATACTGTTTTACAAACTCAGTACATATAGATTCTCAGGTATATTTCTTAGAATCCTCTAATTGTACAAACCAAGTCAGAGTCGCACTAGTAAGCGACTGGTGGAAGAGCTTAGCAAGGAGCTCGCCTTTTACTCCTAAAGGACAGAGTGTCCCATCATAGATCCGCAATTGAGTCTCTCGAAAAGAAGTGCCTTTGAAATTCTCAAAATGTGGCATTCGAAATTTAGGTGGAAGTATTGACTTGGGGAAAGGACTTAGTGCCTTCACATCCAGGACCTTCTCTTTCTTCTTCAAGGCTTGCAAAGTCTTCTCCATTTCCTTATACTTTCTAGCCATAGTTTTGAGGAGTGGATGGTCTTCGAACCCTTTAGGGAAAGGATCCACAACATGGGCAGTTAGAGTGGTGGTCCTACGGTCAGATTGTGGATTCAGGACAATGACTTCATCCACAATGGGATCTTTCCCAGAATTAGAGGAGGAAGCATGGTTATTAGGTTGAATCCCAACTTGTGTCAGCATGGCTTGAACCTTACCCAGAATAGCTTGTTCTTGGCTTTGCATCATGGCAGTGAGGGTTTCCTGTTGAGTCTTTATAGCTGCTTCTTACCTCTACATGATTTCTTTGATCATGCCAACAATGTTAGTAGGTGCAGGTAGAGCAGCAGGAGTACTAGCGGTACTGGGAGCAGTGGCATCAACAGCAAGTGGAATATCTCCAGTGTTTGACATGGTGACCTTTGAAAAGGAAAAAAGGAATTGAGTATTAACTCTTTTGAAAGACAAGGTAAAACTAGTAGCAAACATGTAATTTGTAAGAAAAGGTAGGTGTTTAAGAAAGGTTTAGGTTTTGTGTAGAACAATGCATTTTGTCCAACTTCAGTATTTTGGATGTAGTGATGCATGTATGCATGAGAAAAAGGTTTCATGATGACAATAATATTAGAGTTATTTTGGTACATGGGACCTAGAGTTAACTCTAATCATTACATGACAGCTTGGTGGTTTAATGGTTCCCCAATGACTAGAGGTAAGACACACCTAACCACATGAACCAAAAAGGGTCGTGTGGGTCAAACGACTATATGTACCTCGTTATTCCAACTGAAGGGATCAGCTGGTGCACCCTGGAGTTAGATGATTTCACTATAGGAAAAGCAGTCCTATGGAAGGAAGCTCATTCAATGCTACTCTCTATCCAAATTTTTCTAATATAAAAGAGCATATGGATTGATATATGAAACTTCCTTTTGCATGATCTCGAGCTAAAATGTTATTTTCAGAAAATAATCCTCTTAGTTTTTAGTCAATTTCCTTGAGAAGCATGCCTGCAGGCCTTGCAGCCCGAAGATACCTTTTGGATTGCACCCCAGAATCGCAGTTTGTGGTCGGGTTCCCACATTTGTACATCCACATGTGTTCATTGGCGTGCACATGGTGTGTGAAGTATTTTAGAGTCACCACCTAATTTTTAAGAAAATAGTTTTTCTTAGGCTATTAAGAAACATTTTAGTTGTTTACTCCATTTTAGAAAAAAATGTTCTACCCTAATTGGAAAAGCTACTCTTTTCGGAACCAAAGAGAGTTCGGAGATTCGTGATCTGAAAATATTTTATAAAAAATAGTTTTGTACCATTTTAAAGATAACTTTTAGCTCAAGAAAATCATGCAATTTCATTTAAAATTGAGATTTTCATGTATGCATAGACAATAATAATAACATGAAGGCATGAGTATGTGAATATGCAAATGACAAACTCATAAAGCAGTAAATACAAGGATTTGACTAGGGATCCTTCCTCTAGCCCACTTCAAGTTTTAGGAAAGGCACAACACCCCAAATAAAGAGATAAATTACATGTCAAAACTAATAAAATTAGGAAAACTCCCCTCCAATCTTATGATCTGGGAGGAGTACACATTCCCCAAAGATCATACACAAGGTGATAACAATAACATAAAATAATGACATACAAATAGATTGAATAAAACATGAACAAATAATAATAAAAATAAAGGAAAAAAATTATTTCTGGTGTTGAATCCGTGAAAGGCTTGCCGGCGTATCCCGTTAAATGGGAATCAAACCCCACACCATTCTCCCTTCTCACGAATGATAGGGGTTATTATGGTAACATAGGGGTGGTTTGGTATTTAGTAGCTAATTGATTTTAGTTTAATAAAAAATAATTAATCATTAGGCTATTAATCAATTCTAAACTAGATTAATGAAAAATGATTTTTGGAATGTGTTTTACCTAAATTGATTTTAGGGTTTATTTGATTATAGTTATGAAAATAGATTTTTCATAAAATTGCCTTAAATCAGTGTTAAAGGGCTTGAAGTGATTGATAATTGAGAGAAAAGAATATACTACACCGCAATTACCTTTGCTTTGTAGGACTTTGGAACAGACTGGTCGGAAGGCTTAAGAAATCAGGAATGGGTCTCTGTTGTGTTCGGAGAGGGCTGGAGTCTAAGTGTCTGAACTGAAATGGACTAGACTAATTGGAACTGATGTCTCTGTAGTACCAAACTGAAATCTTGAACTGAATAATATGAAATTGCAATGTTTTTTTTTTTATAATTTTTAGTGTTTAGGAAGCTTAGAAGAGTGTTTTTGGAGGCTTTGTAAATGCAACAATTGCATAAGAATTCATGGAAAAATCTCTTGAAAAACCTTAAACCCAGGATTGTTCTGAAACATCGAATATAAAGGGAATCGTGCCAGAAACCCTAAATTTTAGGGGCACGTGCGCAACACGCGATACGCATGTGTATGGGACTTTACGCATATGCGACACCATTTACAAATGTGCGAGCATGTTTACACATGCATAAATCCCTGTGCATGTGTATATGATTTCATTTTGGGCCTGGGTTTCTGAGCCAGATTTTCTAGGTCCGATTCATTCTGATTCGATTAAGTTTTTTTCATTTTTGTAGGTCCTTTTGATGTTCGATTTAAGCTCGGTCAAATCTGTTGGGCTTGTATTAATGAACTAGATGTAATGGTGCAAAAATGAGGGTTCAAACTAGCCAGCCTCTTTGTCCCATTGAATCACACATACTTTGGTCTTTCTCGAACCCTTGCTAGAGCTTTAGCTTGGTTATGGCTAAGTGCGACCTTAGATTTTCAACTCGTGAGGTAGGTGATGTCCTTAACTAACTCGTTATTTACTACTTCATTTCCTTAGTTCTTATTAGCCTGATTAGGGCCAACTCCATCTTTCTTCACAAAGCCTTTCGGATAGCCTTGTTTGATGAGCATTTCAATCTCTTCCACTAGAGTCCTACATTAATTAGTGTTGTGCCCATGGGTGGCATGAAATTCACAATATCTAACCTTATCTCTCTTGTCTTAATCTCCCATTATCTTTCTTGTCTAGAAGTCCCCTTGAAAGTGGTAAACACTACCTCTAGTGTTGTTATCAATGGGGTTAACTTGGAGACGTCTGGAGTAGAAGAAGTAGAGTCCTTGAGGAACTACATAGGGTGGGCCTAAGGAAGCTTCCCAACAGCTGTTCAAAATTTTTTATACTCCATGGCTCAAGTCCATCATATTACCTTATTGCTGCTCCTTCTAAGGATCCCCTAAAGGCCGTACACTTCAACTCATCACTAGTGATGTGTAGTTCCACCGCATGTTTATAGTCCATTAAGTGGGATATGGGGTCATTCGAGCCATCACACTTCTTGAAGTTTGGTGGCTTGAATTTGACTGGCATTTTAAAATTCACTATCTCTTTTTACAAACAGTGATTTGAAAACCAATACAAGATTGATGACTCTAGGAACTCTCTTTTTATCTTGGGACATTTCTTCCACTATCCTTCTTACCTCATCCCTTTTTTCTTGAGGTTGTTGATAGCTTGAAGTCTCCTGGTCCCCTCTTCTTTCTCTTAAAGAGTAGGACCTCACTAGGCATAGTCTCCCAATACTACCTCTACAATTTTATAGGAGTGGGAATGCAGAACCTCTAAACTCGTTCGCCTAGTAGGTTCCCCACTGCCGCTTTCAACTGGTTTTCTTCTCCCTCCCACTTTCCTTTTTCCTCCAGATCTCTCCATATCCACTATGTCCCCATTTCTTCCACCATCTCTATCCCTTGTGCTTCTTTCCCTGTCTACCTACACCCCATCTCCCTCTCTTCCCCTTTGGCTTCCTTCAGCTCTTGTCCCTAGGGCATTCTTTCCCATCACATCTCCAATCACAGACCTTAGTTTGCATATTGGCCTCATCTCCCTCCCCCTCTCCCCGCTTTCTCCCTCTTTGTTCCATCTGTAGCTGAAGTTAAGGCGCCTTTTTGGTGCTCTTCCATTGGCATTTTTTGGGTTTACAGGTGTGTCAAGGTTCTGAGGTGATGGTTCTCTAAGCTTCTGGCTGCTTGGAGTAAAGCGGTTAGGAATTGGACTATTTAAGGTAAGTTGGCCTAAAGAGCAGTAAGGCTGGCTTAAGTGGGTTGTTGTGCACCATTTGGCTATGGTACAATGTGTGATATTTAGGTGAGTAAGCTTTACAATACTTGCATGGGTGTGAGATTTTCTAGTGTGGGTACAGTAACTGTAGGATCTGAGTTTTACTAAGTGCTGGCTACATTCCCAGTAGGTATTTGTGTGCTTTAGTAGGTTTTTCTCAACATTTCCCCCCATATTTGAATGAACAGTGGTTTAAAACCTAAGAAACTGAAATGTTTTGAGATTAAGACTTTCTCAAAGATTCAAATGAAAAAGGAAATGTTTTTGCACAACGCCAATTGATGGGCATGAACCCAGTCAACAAAATGGAACCTTTGAAAAAGTGGGTTGTTTAGTCACATAGCTCTTGATAATGGGCTTAAAAATAAAGAAAGATGGTTAGGAGGGTCAAACTTGTTGCTTTGCAATGACCCTTCGACGTTCATGTCAGTTATGAGTTGAGTATTGGTTGCTCTGTGGTTCTATGACCCAGTAGAGTAATGGAGAAATAATGCTAAGTATGAGAAAAATGAAGAATGAATAAGAAGAAGCTATTTTTTCCATTTGGCGTTGAAGGCCTTTTATAGGCCCCTTATGTATGGATGAGCATATGATCAAATGGAATCTAAACTTTCTTGGGGAGGAAGGTTACCGTTGGATGAAATAGAGTGCCAGTTGATGACATGACACTTAGTTGTTGGCTCAAAAGGTGGAATATCCCTTATTCCCAGAGTCAAAAGGTAAATTTTTCCTAATTTGAGTGGCATGTCTCTGACATAAGTATGTCATAGCAGGATGGTATACTATACCTCCATACTAAGGTGATTAGGCTTATTTGTCATGTTCCTTTGTGGATGCTTTTTGGTTTGGGTGCCCACTTATGGTCCACAGGGATAGAATGATCCAGAGTTAGTGTGTTCTGTTCGGAGGGCATCTACCTCTCAAAGCATCTGTCATCCTGATTTTTCATTCGTGTCCAAGACTCTCATTCGTGTCTGAATCCTTTATTGAGCTTGGACCCTTTCTTGAGGGAACTTAATATGCGTTTGGGCCATTGAAATTTATTTTGGACCCTATAATGTATGTTTGAAAATTCAAATTTTTTTTTTTTAAATCTATATATGCAAAAAGATTAAAAAGTGAAAATACTCTAATCACCTGTTAGGGGCAATAATAAACTCATTAAAGTATTCAGAGATTTATTTGAAATCGATCTTGTATTATTGTTATTCAATGTGCAGTTGTCGCGACTCGCTTTCTGCTAGACATCATGTTTTCTTTTTTGGTGGGGTTCTTTCTTTTTCTGGTGGGGACCTTCTCCTTTAATTGTTTCTTAACCTGACAAAAATTCAATGCTCCATTAAATTTACGAAATGCATAAAAATAAGGATAATACTTTTATTTTAAAACAATAAAATCAAGTAATTAAATAATAAATTGATTTATTAATAAATTAATTGTTACACAAATAATCACACTGCATTATAAAAAATTATTATATATATATATATATATAAAAGAGTGAGATGGACAAAAATATCATATCACCCTATTGATAATAACTTAAAATATAATTAAATTAGCAATTTATTAAGTTATGAAAATAAATAAATAAGAAAAAAAAAAGAAAAGAAAACTAAAAAATTGTTAAAAAAAAAAGAGTAGCACAATAAGAGTTGTGATACTGGTCTAATATACAAAAGAATACTCAAATCCTAAGAAGTCCTAATAGAGGATTTAGTCAGACCCTTCTTGGACTACGCCCAGGCTCAGTGCTGTTAGAAAGGGGCTTTGTGTGGCGAAGCCCCACTACATACTGGGGCCCACAATGATAATTTCCTTGAATATTCCTAAGGATACATGTATCATTCCTAATATGAGATCACTTTCTGTATAGCTCAGAGAATTACACTTGGGTTTTTAATGTTATGACAAGTATCCTCCTTAGAATCATACACACACTATAAATACTTCACTTTGGCACAGAATTCAAGGTATGTCCAAATTATCCCAAAAATCCTAATCCACTTGTGAAAGGCTTAAGCCTAAAAATCAATTACTGACTTGAGCATCGGAGGGTCCTTGCCAAGCTCAAGGCATGACCCTCTTAGCTCACTATCATTCATTGGTGCAGATATTTCAATCAAGTCCCAGATCCATCAATCCAGAGATCAGAAGTTGTTAGATCTTAGTCCTATCAAAGTAGAGTCGTATGTGGGAATCCGATTAAAAAAAAGATTTTCTTGATCTCAAAAGTCATTCTCTTCTCTTTTTTAGGATAGTCACACTGACTTTCCTTTCTTGACTCAAAAAGCGTACACCTTTGAAAATAGAAAGTCATGGATGACCCCCAAGATACCAAAAGCGACAATACCGACCCTTCACTAAGCCACCCTATTGGCAACAATAGTCATGAAACTCTAGTTGTAAACATAAACACTACAACCACCCCCTGATCTAGCATCACCTTTTCATGCCCTAGCTGGCCTCTTCAGAAACACCCAATCAAATCATATCCCAACCACACTACACCGACCCTCAACTAGTGCACCTCCTAACTTATCACCGAAAATCTAGAATGTGATCCTGAGTGCACTGATGCCATTCCTACAGCTCCTATAGAACCAAAGTCTTCTAGGACAATAAATGAATGCGACAGTGCATGCGCCCGCCGACCCAGCTAGATCTGCTAGAACACAACTATTCCAAACACCAGAGAAAGGGAGGGAGGATAGGCTGCAAGCATCAGCTAATAGGTTGAGGTCGAAAATAGGGGTCATAGGAGGTAATCATGTGGATCCAATAGACAGAGTAGGAGGATAAGAGGGGATGCAAGAATGGGATGATCAAAATAACATGGGAGAAAAAATCTCAACTACCCTAAGAAGTCCAGGCTTGAAGAGGAAGAAGCTAGAAGAAGAAGAGGGGATTGCTCTAGGAGAGAGCATGATAGGAGGACTCATCATGGGTCATGATCCCGAAGAAGGGAATATAAGGCTACAAGCTAAGGGTCGAAAGACGTGAGGGAAATGGTGAAGAAGTGTATTGAGGAGCTTAGGCGGAAGAGGAAATCTGGAGACAAGGATTTGAGGTTGGAGTTGAAATCCCCATTTATCATAAGGGTAGCATGTTATCAAATGCCAAGCAAATTTAAAGCTCCGAAGATCACTAAATACACAGGGTCTACGAATTCGAGAGCCCACATTCTTAACTACAATCATGAAATTGAGCTTTAAACTAGAGATGATGAGGAGATATGTAGGGCCTTTAGGGGGTCATTAGACAGAGCGACCACGAAGTGGAATGATGGTTTGAAGGAAGAGAGTATAGAGAACTTTCAACAGTTAGCCGAGAACTTCATGAGGAGATTCGTAGCCAACATCCCTATAGAGATGCAAACATAGGCTTTAGAGCTTATTAAACAGGGCCAAGATGAATCCTTAAGGGATTTCCTAGCAAGATTTAATGTGGAGGCATTGAAGGTGACTTACTTGAGTCAGGCTAGAGCAGTAGAGACTCTACAAAAATGCACAACACATGCAGACTTCTTTAAAAAGTTATCTCAGGAGCTGCCCAACAGTTTGAAAGAAGCTATGTCGATAGCTCAGAAATACATCCGGTAGAATGATGCCTTCCGAGTAAGCCAATTTGCTCAGAAGCGAAAAGGGGAAGGAGAAGACACCCTATCAAAGAAGAGAAAGAAAGGAAAGGCTGGAGGAGTGAGTGGTTTGAAGAGCGTGGCTCCACAGAAGGAGAAGGGAAGAGAGCTAGCCAAGGGAACCTTTGACATGACTAAGCTAACCCCACTGAATATTAGGCCTAAGACCATTTTTGTAGCTTTCCAGGACCAGGCCATATGGCAGAGGCCCAAGCCAATCAAGAAAGACCCCAATAAAAGGGTCAAGATGAAATTCTGCAAGTTCCATAACACCTATGGCCATACCACAGACTCCTGCAGACACTTGATGGAAGAAATAGAGCGGTTGATCAAGCAGGGTTATCTAAGGAGATTTGTGAAAGATAATCAAGACCTAGAGTCACCAGTGGTCAATGATGGAACTGTAGGGGATATAGCTTATTTGACCGGGGGTGTGGGGGGGCCTTAGGAGGAAGAAGCGAGTGTGAAAGGCAAGTCCATATCTCGAATTGGGGAAACTTCTGAGTTTGTATTCTATAATGGCCAGAGGCAATGCGCCAAAGAAGAAGAGCTAATGCCAAGAAAGGTAAACTCGATTGTCATCAAAGCCATCATTGCCAACTAAAATGTTCAAAGGATCTTGGTGGATAAAAGAAGTTTTGCTAACATATTATCCCTCGAGGCCTATCAAAAGAAGGCGATTAAAGGTTATTAGTTGAAGGAATTGAAGAACCCAATCTGGACCTTTGACAAAACAGAGATCCTAGAGGCGAGATACATCCAGCTGCCCTTCACTACAGGGGTAGCTCCAAAGAGCGTAATGATCATGGAGCTCTTCATTGTAGTAAAGATCCTAATGGCTTATAATGTACTAATGGGAAGATCGCTGCTCAGTGATTTAGATGCGGACACCAATGTAAGAAAAGGAAGGTTAAAAGTCCCTCTACTAGATGGAACATAATTTTGTGTATACGTCACAACAAAGCAAGAGTCTGGGGCAGATTTCACTCAAAAAAGAAAGAACTTGCACCATATACAGATTGAAGAAGTGTGTATGATCTAAGAGGAGGCAAAGATAGAGGACTAAAGAACTCAACCATTAGAAGAATTGGAGTCATTCCCAGTAGGTGAGAGATTCAAGGAATGAGCTTGAAGATAAATCAGGGATTGGAAGAAACAAAGGAGGCTAAAGAATTTCTAATAAGCCATAAGGAAAATTTTTCTTGGGACTCCTCAGAGATGCCGGGGATCAGCCCCAAAGTGGTGACACACAAGCTTAATGTAGATCCAACCTTTAAGCCTATAAAGCAGAAGAAGAAATGCTTCAGCACAGAAAGACACACAATTATTAATGAGGAAGTAGAGAAATTGATGGAAGCAGGGTTCATCCGAGATGTTCAATTCCTAAAGTGGTTGGCGAATGTAGTTTAGATGAAGAAGGCCAATGGGAGCTATAGAATGTGTGTTGACTTTACTAACCTAAACAGAGCCTGTCGTAGGACTTTTACCCGCTATAAATGATAAACAAATTTGTGGATTCCACAATGGGGTATAAGTTCCTCTCATTTCTTGATGCTAAATAGGGATACCACCATATTAGGATGGACCTAGAAGATGAGGAGAAGACTGCGTTCATCACCAAAAAATGAACATATTGCTACACATCAATGCCTTTTGGCCTCAAAAATGCGGGTGCAACGTACCAAAGTTTGGTCAGTAAAATTTTCAAAGATCGGCTAGGAAGAAATCTAAAGGCTTATGTTGATGATATGATTGTTAAAGGTAAAAGTTTCAGAGAGAAAATAGAAGACCTGAAGGAAGTCTTTGAGGTGATGGATCATTATGGAATGAAATTGAATCTCGAGAAGTGTGCTTTCTTCATCCAAAGTGAAAAATTCCTCGAGTACCAAGTGAGTGAAAAAGGAATTGAGCCCAATCCAGATAAAGTGAAGGTGATATTGGATATGCTAGCTCCAAGGAATGTGAAAGAGGTGAAAAAGTTAACTGGGAGGCTGGTAGCTCTTAACCGGTTCATGTCGAAGGCAACAGAAAAGTATTTGCAATTTTTTAGAAGATAAGGAAGAGTGCATCTTTTGAATGGTTAGAAGATTGTCAGAAGGCCTTCGAAGAGCTCAAGAATTACTTATGGTCAAAGTAGGTACTGAGCAGACCACTACCTAGGGAAGAAGTGCTTATAT
>CAOJBK016250222.1:0-12205 GCA_948294925.1 Codiaeum variegatum | reverse complement strand
GTTTAAGTTCACTAACATGAATTATGCAGGTCAAAGCTAAGTACTTAGGTCCTTTAACAGTCATGCTTCAGCAACATCAACAGACAGATCATTAGCTTCCTAAGTGACTGGAGTTAGCGACCTAACTGGATCCATTAGGTGCCTAATAGATGACAAGTGTTAGTTAAAATGTAAAATGGATCAGTACTAGCACTCCCATGCATGAAACAAATAATTTTTTAAAAACTAAAATTTTCATGCATTTTTTCCTTAATTGATCAGGCCACTAATCTGAGGTATCAGGCCACTGACATTTTAAGGAAGAATATTTCTTTGACTAAATGCATAAATTGAACTGAAATTATTGAACTTTTTCATATCTGATTTAGTTCCAACGGCTAGGAAGCTGTCAAGGCTGAAAAGCCTGATTTTCAACAAAAAGTAAATGTTAATCAGTCACATCATGATTGACATATAGCTATTGGAGGAAGCTGTTAGGAGTCTGTTTTTCATTATTTTATTCCTTTCTCTCTAATAGCTCTTTTATTCAAACTACCTCTATAAATACCATTCAAATCTTCACATTTAATAGAAGAGTTAGAGGCCATTGATGAGAATTGAGTGATCTTAAATTTTCAGATTTTCAAGAACAAAAATTACTTTTTTCAATCATCAATCTTGAAGTCATTTTTCATCTCTTCTCTCAATTAGTTAGAAGAATTTATTGAGCATTTATTTTTCATCTCAAGTAAGCATTTATTTCAAATCATTTGAACTTGAGTTATTCATTATAAATTCTTTCATCATAACATATTCTTTGAACAATCATTTATATTGATCTATTATAGGATATGTTGTAATAAATATTTTCTTTTCTTTTGTATTTTTCATCTAAACTGGCTGTAAAGGTTTTCAGGCACCTAATTAAGCCTATGATTGTATTAGGGGTGTTATAGATGCCCAATTGAAAGTCTATGAGATCCATCTATTCATAGGAATGGATGAGAGGTTTTTAGAAGCCTTAGCAAACTTTTAAGGGACTGGAGAAAGGGTATATTTCTCCTGGCTTAGGTCCCTAGTCAGTTAGGGTTGTAAAGGCTTTGCTCTAACCAATTGAATAGAGCTCACTAATGGATTCTCAAAACTGGTGGTTTTGGGGACTGGATGTAGGCCTTGGTGCTGAACTAGTACAAATCCTCGTGTTGTTCCTATTTCAATTACTTACATTGTATTAGGTCCCTAATTGAGTGTATTAAAAGTAAAACATATATATTTTGCTAAGTTTTTCTTATTAAACTTCTTATCTATGTTTAAAACTCTCATATTCTCATTAATTGGTAAGTTTTTCACACTCAAGAAAATTTAGTTAGGCTCTTACACATCTCTATCAGGAAACTAACCATAAGCAGTGGCCTACTCCTGTAAGTATCTTCAGGGTGCTAATCAGCACAGTAAGATATTTGTACAGTTAGCTTCAGTCCTTATTAGTAGCTGAACATCTTTGATAACATATAGAAAAAGGTTGATAATACGTTTAGTTCAGGCGCCTAATATAAATAAGTCTCCTTAAACAAAAAAAAGGTGAAAATGCCAATTCACCCTCCTCTTAGATGCCTGATCGCACTCACAGACTGCTATTGCATGGGAGGTCAGTATTTCCCTTTGGATTAATTTCTGATTTTATGTTCTGTTGATTCACTAACTTGATTTTTGGCAACTTTAGGCCTTCGCCTACATCCACAATCTTGCCCCCAGGACTGTTGATAGAGATTAGATTCTACTTTAGATGGGGAGGATGTGGTGTAAGGAGTCATGGAGGGCTGAATAGGTCTCCTTTACCTTTACTGACTGCAGGCGCATTTTGGCCACATTTACTGAGGTAATCTCTAAATAACTTCACCTATTTTTACTTTTTGGCAAATTGTTGACTATTGTTCTGTCATTTTCAGGTTGTCTAGAGGCCTTTTGATCATATTGTTCTTAAGGATGTGAGCCCCCTCGCCCTTAGCATCACCTTTACTGGGAGGCGGATCCTCTTAGTTTCGTCTATTCTGATGGAGTTCTTTCTAGAGGAGCGAGTGATGGCTTAGTCCATTGGGGAGAGGATCGTACTGGCGGATCCACCAATGCTTATGAGGGGACGTATGTCCATAGCCTTTCAGGCTTACTGGAGACTAGGGAGGTCCATAGAGGACTACCTGATTAGGGATGCTGCCTACGCTAATTTTATAGCATCTTGTTTGATGGTAAGGACTCCTCCCTTTTATGTTGGCCAGGGTTAGATTCTGGTTATGGGTACTGCTTCTACTCTGAGGTAGAGGGCTCGGGGTCAGACTAGTAGTTCTACCACTCGAGCTATACCCCATTACAGTTCTACTTCTTTGGCCATGGGTGCCTCCACGTCCAACATGCCTGCCAGCTCCAGCCAATCGTGTACTTTGCTTCCCCAGTTTGCTGATCAGGTCTTCTACATAGACGTGACAGACGTGAGTCAAATCCATCATATAGGTTATGGCTATTAGCCAAGTGTGCCTCATTTTGATTTATCTCAGGTTCCCGACATGGTGAGTCTTCAACCTTTCATCGTCAGTTTTTTCGCTAGCAATTTCTGCTTACTCTTGCAGGTCCTCAACGCTCTTTATATCCAGGGCATTGATATTCATCAATGATCATTATGGAATCGAAGTACCACTTTATTAGAGCAAAGTATCTTACATCATCATGAGGCTTGGCCTACAAATCGAGGCTCAGGAGGACGAGGATGATGCATGTTGACTCTGTAGGGCCCTTGTTGTGGGCTTTTGTAAAAAATTTGATTTGTTGTACTTGAACTTTGTTTAATTTTATGAAAATTAAACAAAAAATCAATTTTGATTCGTGATTTTCTACTTTTAAGAAACAATTCTTTTCAGAAAATTTTATTTTGGAAAATATTTTAGTAAAAAATCAATCGAAAACTGAATCGGATAGGGTCAAAATGAATCGTCTCGATGGGCTGGGTCGGCGTGTGAGTAGACCCACATATGGCAGCCAAATGCAAGAGTTTAGGACCAAATACATGTGTTTAGGCTAAATTCACGCGTTTGGGCCTGACGCATGAGTTTGTGCCGCGGCTCGCACGTTCAGCCTTCCGAACTCTAGTTTTCAGTCTCGATTTCCATGCCACTATAAATTCGTGTATGAAAATTGATTTTTAACTTAGAAAATCATAGAGAAATAAATTTATTTGTAGAAAAGGTCAATTTCTTTTCATTTTATTCGTAATATGGAGCCCTACTTTAATCATGTGATGCATGACTAGTGCTAGAAACTGGAAAAGGTGTGTATAATCAACCTCGAGAGATACAGTATGTGTTCTCTGCCGACACTTAGGGGGTGTTAAGATTGACTAGGAAATTTTGAATGCATTTATTCGGTTTTGGAATCATGTTGACCACGTTTTCTTATTTGGGGCTGGTATGGACGAGATGTGTCTAACTTTTGAAGAATTTTCAGCTTTGCTTGGCATGAATCCCGAGGCTAACCTGACTATTCCAGCCAATAGGGTAGGTTATTTCAATTCCTTTAAAAGGTTATTAGACTTGAGTATGGAGGATGCTTCGGGTATGGTGAATGATGATTTTGTTGACCTGCCTACTTCGGCCAATATGTTCAGGGAGGATTCAAAAGACGATCCCGTTAGAGGGCCAGGAGGTTGAAAGCCTATGCTTTTGGTTTGACTACGGGCTATATCTTTGTGAGCCCAATTGGTTGGGGTGATGCAAAGGTGGTTTATCTGATACCCCAAATGGGTGAAGGGAAGTCAATTGTGGGCATGATTTTGGCTGAGACATTGCTGAGCCTTGATCATCATTGTGGTGTGGGAGGACCTTGGACCATTTGTCTGATTTTTCTCAAGGTACATAGACCATTCCCTTACTTGTCTATTTTAGCATTTGTGAGGCTATCTTTAATTTTTTATTTCTTTCAGATCTAGCTAAGAGACCATCTCAAGATTGTTCCTAGACTTGAGGGACCAGACTATTCTACATCTTGGTATCGTTCTTGAAAGATTGTTATCCATTTAGACTCTAAGAAGGATTGGATTAACTAGCTGATGGAGTTAAGTCCTTCACATCTGCTTTGGATACCTGAGTGGTATGCCACCAACAAGAAATTCATGCCAAGAAGTTAGGGGTATAAGCATGTGTATCTACTTAGTTTGAAGGAGGTTACTTGGTATCAGGCTACCCCAGTCCTTGTCATATAGGACATGATTAGGATGTGCCCCCATATGGTCCGCTTTTCACTGCAACCATGGTGAATGATAGAATGGCTAAAGCTGTTCTCAAGTGCTGGATTTGTGACTCTGCACGAGCAATGATAATTCTTAGGGATGATTATGGAAAGCTGCCTGAGTACACTAAGTGGTGGATCGACACATATTGGCAAAAGGAGAAGCTGAAATGTTATGCCCTTTTGCCTGATATTGAGAATTGAGTATGAATTTAGAATTAGGTTTTGAGAATAAGACTTTCTATTTTGTCTGTTTTGTTTCTTTTTGGTTTTCTATCTCAAGTATCTTATTCTGGATGTTCCAAAAGATGAATAAGACCTCAATAAATATTTTTTATTTTATTAAGCTCTTACTTTTGCCTAAGTTTCCCTTTTTGGGTTTTAAACTTAGTGAGCTATCTTGATTATTGCCTAGACTACTTTTTCGGTTTTTAGTCTAGCAGGTTATACCATTAATTTTTCCTAAGCCACCCTTTCAAGTTTTCAGCTTAGCGAGTTTCATTTTTTTTTTCATATCTTATTTATTTGTTCTTTTTAGCTCTTGCATGTAATGTTAAAGAGCCAAAATGAGGATGAAACAATTGACTTTATTAAATGCTTTAGACCGTACCTAGTGAGGGTTGCCTACTTATCTCCTTTACATTGAATTTTGAAATTTTGAATTCAGAATACAACTTATGGTTTTGGAGAATCATGTCCACATAGTTCTTATTATAGATATATGATGCTTGAATGCATGCTTATGTAACAAGAACACTAAATGAAGTATTTCTTGATCTGATCGAGATTGGCTGGATGATTGAACTCATTGTCATCGACCTCCATCAGGAATACACCTCTATCTGACATGGTCTTCTTAATGATGTATGGTCCACTCCAATGAGGTCTAAATTTTCCTCAAGGATCATTTATGACTTGTATGGTTTCTTTTAGGACTAGATCACCTTCCTAAAGATTGAGACTCCGAACCCTTTTGTTGAAGTGCTTAGCAAGCCTTATCTGATAATTTTGAGTATGGTGGAGTGCTTCCATCCTTTTCTCATCAATCAGGTTATGCTGGTCATAGTAGGCCTATTGTCACTCAAGCTCAGAAATTTAGGTTTCTCGGAGAACCTTAGCTGTCTGAATTCCCAACTCTATAGGGAAGACTGCTTTCATTCCATAGACTAATCAATAGGGTGTGGCTCTAGTAGCCGATTTGTAGATTATTTTGTACCCAATGAGGGCACTTGGCAATTATATGTCACATCCTTTATGATTATTAATCATCTTCTGATGTGTGTTATTTAATGCTTTATTAGCAGCCTCAACTGCTCCATTGGTCTGAGGTCTGTATGGTGAAGACCTGTGATATTTGATCTTTTCCTTCTTCGGGAAAGTAACCACTTCTTTTTGAAAATGAGAACCGTTGTCTGAAACAATCTCATGTGGGACACCACACCTTATAATGATGTTCATTTTGATGAACTGAGCCACCTTCTTTGAGTCGAGGACTTGGTAAAAGGTAGCTTTAACCCATTTGGTGAAATAGTAGATGGCCACTAAGATGTATTCATCGCCAGCAGATGACTTTGGTGAGATTTTTCCGATGATGTCCATGCCCCAAACAGGGAAAGGCCAAGGAGTGGAGATGATGGAAGCTTTCAGAGCTTAACATATTTTTGACACTTGGGGCACCTCAGGGGAAAACTGTGCACAATCGCCATTAATGGTCAACTAGTAGTAGCCCTGATTCATGATCTTATGAGATAATGTCTAACCATTCATGTGGGTGCCATCTGTCCCACCATGGATCTCTTTCATGATTTTCTAGGCTTCCTCATCAGAGACGCACCTCAAGTGGATGCCATTCCATATTTTCTTATAGAGGATTCCCCCTCTTGGTATGTATTCGCTAGCCAGTTGCCTTATGGTTCTCCTTTCTGATTTGGAGGTGTCTTCAGGAGATTCACCTTTTGTAAGGTAGACGTAAATGTCCTAGTACCAAGGTTTTTCTTCAACTTCTTAAATATTTATGCAACTAGCTTAAAAGCTTGGTTGACGCTTGAGGCTTATCGAAATAGGATAGATAATGAACCCATCATGTATTTTTATTATGGGTGCAAGGGTTGCCAATGCATCAACGAACCTATTCTGAGTTCCTGGCAAATAATGGAAGGATAAGACATCAAAGTTGTTGGCTAACTCTTCGAGGTGCTTCCTCCTTGATCTTCCATTTTCCTAAGGTTTGTAAGACAATGAGGTTGGAGTCAGTATAAATTTCCAAGTTTCTGACTCCTATCTAGAGGGTTGATTCCAATCCAAATACACATACTTCGTATTCGACTTCATTGTTCGTTACCTCGAAATCCAGTTTGATTGCCAAAGGTAAGCTTTCACCGATAGGCATAAAAAACATCATCTAAGCACCATAAACCTTGTGATTGGTAGCTCCATCAAAGAACAATTTCCATACTTTATTTTGGAGGATGTCCTCATTGGGGAACTCAAGCTCTTCCCACTGATCATCGGTCGGGGCAGCAACTAGTTGGTCGGCGATGATGCTGCCTTTGATAGCCTTTCTTTGAATGTATTTAAAGTCGTAGGCTGCCAGAACTGTCATCCATCTAGCCATCTTTCTATCAAGGATAGGCTTTTCCATGAGGTATTTAAGTTAACTTTGATCAGTGAGGACAAGTGTGATGTATGCCCTCAAATAATGCCTTAGTTTGTGGCATACCCATACTAGAGCTACGCAGAGCTTTTCGATGTAGTTGTACTTGAGCTCGTGAGCCAGCATTCTTTTGCTCAAGTAGTAGATGGCATTTTCTTTATGAGAGTTTAGGGCATTTTGTGCCAGCATAGCCCCCATGGCTTCATCGGTGACTGTCAAGTGCAATAGTAATAATTTGTCATACCTAGGTGGCTGTAAGACTGGCAGATTCAGGAGATACTTTTTTTATTTGCTCAAAAGCCCTTTGGCATTCCTTATTCCACTATTTAGAGGATTTTTTCTTCAGTAGGTTGAATATTAGTCCGCAAGTGTCTGCCAACTGGTGGATGAACCTACTGATATATTGGAGGCGGCCCAGAAAGCCTCTGATCTCCTTTTTTATTTTAGGAGGCGGCATGTCAAGAATAGCTTTAGACTTGGTTGGATCGACTTTGATCCCCTTCTTGATAACCATGTATTCGAGGAATACTCCAGATGAGGCTCCAAATATGCACTTGTTGGGGTTTAGCTTGAGGTTATATTATCGAAGTCTAAGGAAGAACTTCTCCAGTGCTTGTAGATGCTCTTCGGTAGTAGCACCTTTAATGACTATATCATCAATATAGACCTCTACTTCTCTATGTATCATGTCATGGAAGACTGTGGTGGCCATCCTCTGATAAGTAGCTCCAGCATTTTTCAACCCAAAGGGCATTACTCTATAGCAGTAAGTGGCCCACTCTATAATAAGGCTATTTTTTTCCTTTTCTGAAGGATGAACTAGGATTTGATTATACCTCGTGGCCAGATTGGTTAAGGAAACCATCTAAACCAACCAGTACGATGACCAGAAGGTCTATATGAGGTAGTGGAAAATCATCCTTGGGGCATGCTTTGTTCATATCCCGATAATCTACACACATTTTGACTTTCCTGTCCGTCTTCATTACTGGGATAATGTTTGCCAACCAAGATGGGTAGCTAAATCAGTTCGATGAAGTTGTGAGAGAGTTGTTTCGATACTTCCTCTTTGATAGGAATGGACTAGGGTGGATTCATGCGCTTGAGCTTCTGTTTGACAGGCTTGCACTCTAGATATGTTAGAATCTTATAAACGATGATACTTAGATCGAGTCCGGTCATGTCGCTGGGTTGTCAGGCGAAGCAGTCTTCAAATATTCTAATGGAAAATTCAGTGTCCTGCTTGTTCGAGCATACAGATACAATGTATGTGTTTTTAGGCATGTCATGAGTGCTAGTATTTATGGGCTTTTTAACTACATCTTTTATTTCGTTTATTTTATTCTCTTTTCTATTTGATTAAGGTCAGATTTATCAATTGGAACATCAAAATAAAATAAAGAGATAGGCTCGTAATAAGAAAATTTGGTAGTCTTATTGATTGAAATTGGGGAAAGGTCCACGATTACATCAAGTTCATAATTAAAACTCGATGGACTAGTTACATCATATTCTGATTCAGATGAGAAAGAAGAAGACTGAGACTCAGTACTAGACTCAGACTCAAACTCAGTTCCAAATTTAGATTCAATAGCTTCGGTAGGGCTCTCTGTATAATGCCAGTTTTTTATCTTTCCAATAACAGGCTTGATCAAGGTAGAGAGGTCAACTTTTTCCTCCTTGTTGGTCACAGTTATGTTGCCAAAGAGGCTAGGTTCCATATGTTCTTCATAATCATTGCCCAGAAAGTATATAGGTTGGCAATCTTCAGCAGTCAGCTTTACATCAGCAAAGAGCTCAAACCAGGAATCCTTATACTAGTTATAAGGCAAATCCATGGCTCAGGGAAAGCACAGTAAGGAACCATCTCTCCCTCTTTGATAAAGTACCTGTTCAGGATTCTAAAATATGGCCTCAGGGGATAGTCAGCTTCTCCCCCCTTATTAGCTATAAGAGATCTTTCTCTTACCTGGGCTTTTGCTTCCTCAATTTCTTTGTCGGTAAGTTTGTAGCCCAAACCAAAAGGTGGGATGGAGGAAGGAAACTCATTGAAGGACTTTATCCCTTGTTGATTTTTACCCAGGCCCATACCAAGAAAATAGGCCATATGTTTGAGGATGTTCCCGATCATAGGGTTAAAGTATGGGTTAAAATCTAGAGAGATTGCCTCTTTCAAATTATCAGTAGTCTCAATAAATTGCACGAATGAGAAATCGAATAAAGGATATGCCAGTAACTCAGATTGAATATGCAAGATAGGGACTATGTCCGGAACTTCAGATTTACCAGACATGTCAGCCTTGATAGTAATAATTCTGCTTTTTAGTGGGAACTTGACCCTTTGGTGGAGAATTGATGGCACAGATGAGGCCTGATGAATACAAGGTCTTCCCAAAAGTAGATTAAAGCATAATGGCACAACAATGACTTAAAATGGTACTTTGAAGTTTATTGGGCCCATAGTGACTGTCAGAGTTGCCACCACAAGAACTTTTCTTTTTGAGTTATCATAAGCCCGTACAATTTGGTCAGAAGGGGTAAAATCAGTAGCACTTAACCCCAAGTAACTTACAACTTTCAGTGGCCAAACATTAAGTGCAAAACCATTATCTATAAGGGTCATAGGGATAGTCTTCTCCCTTATGATAATAATGATGTAAAGGGAATCATTATGTGGTCTCTTAGGTGGGATTTCATTATTAGAGAGTGAGATCAATGCCCCCTTTATGGAATTGGTGATAGATGCAACCAGAGTCTCTGGAGATATGTCAGGTGAGGTCTGACACTGGCTTAACCATGACAAATAACATAATAATATGGGTAAGATGACATGAGCAGGCTTTAGATAGAAATATTAGCCTGGGTCTCCTTCAATTGTTTGATTATGGGATCCTCTTCATGTTTAAGAGTCCTTTTATTTTGGGTCGCAGGTTGGCTGGCAGATAGAGGAGGAGCAGGTATTGTGTTATCCTCTTGCTTCTAGTAATAGCATATATTTCACTTCCAAGTTTCTTAGGTCAAGGATGACACAATAATAACCATCAGAGATTAGCCTTTTTACGAAAGGTTGGCTAATCGAGAGAGAGTAATTCAAGGAGAAAGACTTCCTTAAGGAAGGTAAGTCTTCTCTAGTATAATAGAAATTACTCAGAGGCACAACATCAGTGATAAGGTGTGTTGAATGTCCCTCATCAAACTTAGCTAAGATTGCATTCACATCATGCTCAAGTAAGGGATTTGTGCCTATATTTATAGTTAGTAGTAGGATATCCTTAGTATCAATTAGATCTTGGATCTTGTGCCTGAGGGCCTTACAATCATTAGTTTTGTGGCCTATCCCTTAATGGTAATCATACCTTTCAGACATGTTAAAGTTTTTTGGTAGGGGGTTTGGAATAGGATTAGGTTCCAAAGGTTGGAATGCACCCTTTCTAAGCATTGCTTCAGGATATAGCTTAGCGTTAATCCCCTCAAATTGGAAAATTCCCTTCGTTTGATCTGGATAGGTTTACAGGCCTAGATTGCATTGACCCTACCTTCCTTTTGAGTATTATTGGTCTTTTTGTAGTGGGAGAACGAGGCCTAGTTTTCATCCTTAAGGATGCCATATCAAGCCCATCTTCGAGGCGAGTGCCTATATTCACTAATGCTTTGAAGTCAATGAGGTATTGTGTCATCAATTTGTCTCACTATACATGCAATAAATTTTTTACAATGATGTCAACTTGTTCAGATTCTGATGGCCGATTTACCATTTGGGAGGCTTTCTTCCTCCATCTAGCTATGAAAGCGAAAAATGTTTCTTTGGGAAGTTGTTTAGTTGTTTCTAAGTCTCTTTTCTTAATATCAATCTCTTTATTATAAGAATACCACTTTACAAATTCATTACAAATAGACTCCCATGTCAGTTTCTTGGAGTCATCTAACCAAATAAACCAACTTAAAGCCACGCTAGTAAGCAACTGTTGGAAAAGCTGAGCAATGAACTCGCCTTCGACACCCAAAAGGCAAAGTGTACCATCATAAATCCTCAGGTGGTTGTTGGGACAAGAAGTGCCATCGAAGTTCTTAAAATTCAGCATATGAAATTTGGGAGGAAGTTTAGCATTTAGAAAAGGACCCAGTGCTTTCACATCTAAGATATTTTTCTTCTTCTTGAGTGTATTTAGGTCTTTTACAGGTCCTCATATTTTACCATTATATCTTTCACAAATGGGTCATATTGGGCCCCTTTTGGAAAGGGATCCGTAGTAGGGGTAGTCTGGTAGTGGCTCCACGTTTAGCTCGAGGAGTCGTGATAATTACTTCATCAGTTAGAGGTTCCTTCCCAGAAGTAGATGCATGGTTGACAAATTAAACTCCAATATGGGTCAACTTGGCTTGGACTTTGCCCATAATGGTCTACTCTTGGGCTTGCGTCATTGTAGTCAGAGTCTCTTATTGTGTTTTCAAGGTCTCATCTTGCTTTCTGAAGATCTAAGCAAGCATAATTGCAACATCAGCTGGTGGAGGTGGAGCAAAGCCAGTTGCATCAGCAGCAAGGTTGAGGGTAGTGTTATCTCCAATATTGGACATGTTAACCTTTAGGATAGAAAAAGTAGGGTATTAACTTTATTTGAAAAGAGGTAAGGCCAGTAGCAGGCAAGCATGTATGGAAATGGGTAAGTATTTTTTAGGGAACTTGGTCTACAACAATTCACTTTGTCTAATTTTAGATTTTTGGATGTTGTGATGTATGCATGCATGTATGTATGAATGAAAAAGATTTTATGATGATATTTATAATCAAAGTTTAGAGTACATGGTGAAGGAAGAATACTAACCACGCAGCGGAAGCAGAAAATCAAAAATCTGATATGACTCAGTTTTTGGTTTTCAAAACTTTTATAAAATAAGTTTCCATGTTAAAACTCTTTTAATATAGATGGTTTAGTTGTTCGTTAAACTCTTTAATAAACATTTAAACCTAGGTTTGGACCCATAATCTCAATCAAGGATTCTTTAGCCAATTATTATGCAAAACACAATTATAACTTAGAAGAGTGTTTGTAGTATCAAATACCTTAACTTCCTCCTTCGCTACGCTCCTCAAGTGTGAAGCCTCTAGCTCGACTCACACCGAAGCTTTCCCAAGGCTTGTGTTTCCTTCCTCTTCAAGAAGCTTGAACCTTCTCTCTTAGTTACCCTAATGTTCTGTTGTTGCTCCTTTGTTGAGAACTTGAGACTCTTAGGGATTCTTGGACCAAGACTCTCCACACACTCCTTCATAAGGTTATAGAAGAAGAGTTTATGGTTGAA
>CAOJBK016249275.1:0-10218 GCA_948294925.1 Codiaeum variegatum | reverse complement strand
GTTGAATCACTGGTTTAGTTAAAGCTTCACTGCTTCAAGTGTGTAAAGTAAGTTTTTTGGCTTTTTAATTTCTCTTTGCTTTACTTACTGAGTAGTAGGTAGTTAGGTGTTTATTGTTGTCTTCCTTTTTTGGCAATTTGTAGTTAGATCTGTTTGTTGAGATTGTGTTTTTCTTTATTCTTTTGGAAATTTGAGATCTTAGTTTTTTGTTTGGTTACTCTGATAATTGAAGAAAATGAGAGAATGTTGAATGGGTGAGTTAAGACTGAAACTGAGATTTGGAGTTGTGCTAGAGATATTGGGGGATTGAAATTTATGTATGACAGAAGATGAAATTAATGATTTTTTTTGAACATGTGGTTTCTGAATGCACCTTGAAGAATATTGTGTTTTAGTTATTTAAGTGGTTTGAGTGGAGCTAGCTATGTGCAGGTTAAAGCCTAGAACCAGTAAGTTTGGTGCATTATTTGGTAATTTGATAATCCTTGAAATCAGTTTGCTGAGGATTTTTCTCTTGATTTCACCCCTAATATTCAATAAGTTCAGTAATTTCTGAAGTTTTGTGTTCGTAACACCCTCATATGGAGCACTCATCTAATGTGGTTATTGCAGTGAGTTACGTAAACTTACTTTCACATAGTACGCATGTGTTTTGGGTTGAATAAATGTTTCTTCCAAATGATTTGGTTATTTTAATTGTGATTTGTGATATTAGCATAATATTAGGGATTAAGTTTCTCTTCTCGGGTGAATTAAGCTTGGGATTCTTATTTATATCTGCAGGTAGTCTATTGATTTATCACTCAAATTCTTCCATAAGATCTTGAATGTTAGTGAAGTTCTTGTAACTTTTTTGTGGTGTAATTCACTATTGGACTAATAACATTGGACCTTCCATCGGCAACAAACTGGAGAAGTTGTAGATGATGTTATGTGATAGTTTTTGATATTGGAAATGAGAGTGCATTAGGAGAACTTGCTTTACAGTTCCTACAAGTCCTGAAAATCTGAAAATATGCCTACATGGTGGGGTAAATCATCATCCAAAGAAGTGAAGAAGAAAGCAAGCAAGGAAAGTTTCAGTGACAAATGGCACCGAAGATTTAAGAGTCCAACTGGGAGTAAACTGAATGGCAGATCAGGAGGTTCTCGAAGACGATCCAGTGACACAATTTCAGAGAAAGGCTCTCAATCTCGAGCAGAATCGAGATCTCCGTCACCTTCCAAACATGTTTCAAGGTGCCAAAGTTTTGCTGAGAGATCTCATGCTCAACCCCTTCCCCTTCCTGGTGTACACCCAGCAACTGTGGGTGATACAGACTCTGGAATTTGTATATCGACAAAATCAAAATTGGAAAAAGGCTCAAAGTCGTCATTGTTTCTGCCTCTCCCAAAACCAGGATGTATCCATGGTAGATCAACTCCAACAGATTTAGATGGAGATCTGGTCACTGCCTCTGTTTCTAGTGAGAGCTCCATTGACAGTGATGATCCTGCTGACTCAAGTCTACGTAGTCCCCAAGCAACTGACTATGATCATGGGAATAGAACTATTGCAAGCAGTAATTCCAGGTGAGCATACATGTGAAAGTATTAACTTTACATTGTTCGTGGTTATCTACTTCCATACTTCTCACTCATTCCTGATTAATATACTCCATTTTTGCTGAAGTGCGGTGCTCAAAGATCGCTCCTTTCCTGTCTCCCAATTGAACTCAAGAGAGACAAATAAAACAGCTATCGTGTCTTTTGGTGATCATACCTCCCTCACATCACCCAAACAGAGACCACTAAGCAATCACGTGCCAAATCTACAGGTCCTGCATCATGGTGCTTTCTGCAGTGCCCCAGACAGCTCTATGTCAAGTCCTTCTAGAAGTCCAATGAGAGCATTTGACACCGAGCAAGTAATAAATTCTGCTTTCTGGGCAGGGAAGCCCTATAATGATATCTGTTTGCTAGGATCTGGCCACTGCTCTAGTCCTGGTTCAGGTTACAATTCTGGTCATAATTCAATGGGAGGGGATATGTCAGGTCAATTGTTTTGGCAACAAAGTAAGGGTAGCGCTGAATGTTCTCCAATACCTAGTCCTAGAATGACTAGCCCTGGCCCCAGCTCAAGGGTTCAAAGTGGTGCTGTCACACCAATTCATCCTCGAGCAGGAGGAACAAACATTGAGCCACAAACAAGTTGGCCTGATGATGGAAAACAACAAAGCCACCGATTACCACTTCCTCCTGGATCAGTTTCAAGTTCCTCTCTCTCTGTGCCACGAAGTCCTGGAAGAGCAGAAAATCCAATAAGCCCTGGATCACGCTGGAAAAAGGGAAAGCTGCTGGGTAGAGGCACATTTGGGCATGTTTATGTTGGTTTTAACAGGTAATGAGTAGGTGCTTGAATTTGTTTTTTAACAACTTTTCACACAATTGCATATGATGCAGTGTCTACCAGATGTAATTTCCATTCTGTGAACAGTTGAGACCCGTATTATTTCCTCGCGGGATTTTTTTTATACCTAGGCTTTCTTGTGCAATCTTACATGATTGATGGCATTTTGTTAGATTTCAAATGTGAGTGATAATTGATTACCACTTAATCTCACTTATTTTCATCTGTTTAGTGAAAGTGGTGAAATGTGTGCAATGAAGGAAGTAACATTGTTTTCAGATGATGCGAAGTCAAAAGAAAGTGCAAAGCAGTTGACGCAGGTACATTTTACGCCCAAAGCTGATAATGATCGTTGCTTGTGTTGCATTTTTTTTACTTTACTTTTTTGCTTGAATTTTTAGGCACACAAGAGAAGTTTATAATTCCCACTTTTCTTTTATAGGAAATTACTCTATTGAGCCGCTTGCGACATCCAAACATTGTGCAATACTATGGGTCTGAAACGGTAAGTATTCAAGGATGAAGCCACATGGAAGAGAAGGGGGCAATTGACCCCCTTATTTTTTTCAGAACATACTATTACTACATATATGTTTAAATATTAAATATTATATATTGATTTGCATAAAAAAATATTAAATATTAATAATCTTTACTTCTTATTGCTCCTCTTATATTTAATGTTTGTGCATCTTATTGTTAGTTGATTTTTCACTATCTTGCCATTTATTATTTTTCCAAACTTTTTTTTTAATTTAAAATAAAAAGGTTAAGAATGGGTTAGAAAAGGTCAAAAAGGACTCTCGAAGTCCTGTACTTGTAAGAAAAAACAAAAGCCACTCTCCTTAATCTTCCTTCACTAAACAATGTCAAAATTTAAAAAGACTATTTTCTTTTGGATATTTCAATAAGGTACATAATTTATACTACTAATTTATTGCTTTTTTTTAATAGAATTTTTATATCCTTTTAGTGTTAATATTTATTTAACATTAGAGATGAAATTTATTTTTAACATTAATTTGAAATTTTTAAAAATTTTCAAATATAAAGAAACTTTGGATAATTGATATGACCGGTTAATTGTTAGATTTTGCTATTATATGTGAAACTTATAATGAATTTGGATTTGTAAATATTGTTGTATATCTCTTGGTATATAAATTACTTATTTTGTGTCCCTTTATTCTAAATCTTGGCTTCAACCTAGTATGTATTATGTCCACTGTTTACCTTATGCATTTGATTATGACTACAATGATTTCTTTTTTTTGTTTTTTTGGGGTGATTGCTCTATTATTTGGTTACAATTGCAATCTGTTCATTTGCTTGAGATCACTAAGTCTAGAATCAAAGAGCAGCAGTTAGAAAGTTTTAAGGATCTTTTGGAAACTAAGACTCTGCTTGATTAACTTTCTGTATTTATTTCTGAAGTGATCCAAGTTATTTTAACTGGCAAACTTTTGAATTATTACTGAACAGGTTGGTGATAGGCTTTATATATACCTGGAATATGTGTCTGGTGGGTCCATATACAAACTTCTTCAAGAGTATGGGCAGTTAGGTGAGCTAGCAATTCGTAGCTATACCCAGCAAATCTTGTCAGGACTTGCATACTTACATTCTAGAAGCACTGTCCATAGGTGAGTTGATTAACTCATGTTGATATGCCACTTACAGTATTTCTTTGAATTTAAAGTGTCATGTTCTTAAACTGCATTATTTGTACAGAGATATTAAAGGAGCAAACCTACTTGTGGATCCAAATGGTCGTGTTAAATTGGCAGACTTTGGGATGGCAAAGCATGTAAGTGTGAACAAAATCATTTTTCACTTTAAGGGGGATTTAAACAGATTTAAGGAGAAGTAATTATTACTTGTTAAATTAGGAACACAGATAATTTGATGGTGCATTTGATGAATTGTAACTAATAATTCTTAATCAGCAAATTTACCATGTGACAAATCCTTCCGGACCAGCTTATGTATTCTCTGCTTTGCAGATCACTGGACAATCATGTCCACTGTCATTCAAGGGAAGCCCTTACTGGATGGCTCCTGAGGTAGAGTATTTTCCTTGACTGGCCTCTGTCCTTAATCTTGCCATGCTAAAATATTTTGTATCAATTATCCTTTGCATTTTTTGCATAGATAATAAAGAACTCAAATGGTTGCAACCTTGCTGTGGATATATGGAGTCTTGGATGTACTGTCTTGGAAATGGCTACAACGAAACCACCTTGGAGCCAATTTGAAGGGGTGAGTCACGCAAAGAACTATAACCTAGAAGATGTAAAGTCTATGTAGTCTTAATAGTGCTCAGTAATCCAAGTTCATGCTTCCCCTCAAGTAGTTTGCAGTACAACTCTTGTTTGTCCAGTCTTGGATTCTTTTATGTATAAGATTTTGTTCCCTCTGCTGATTGCCTAATGTGTGCAAGTTAATGTTCTTAAGGTTGCTGCAATGTTTAAGATTGGAAATAGCAAGGATCTCCCAGCAATTCCGGATCACCTATCAGATGAGGGAAAGGATTTTGTGAGACAATGCTTACAACGTAATCCACTGAATCGCCCAACAGCTTCCCAGCTTTTGGAACATCCTTTTGTGAAATCTGCTCCTCCTTTGGAAAGACCAATTCTGGGCCATGAGCCTTCAGACGAACCCCCTGAAGTCACAAATGGAGTGAAAGCTCTGGTATTGTCTTTTTTATTTTTTTTTCTTCATGTCTCATTTCTTCTAAAATGTTTGTGCCATAAACCAGTTTGGTAAATAGTTTGTGTGAATCAGATAGTTATGCATGAAGCTACTGCTTTTATCTTATGTTGGTGGCACTAGTTTTATAGTTTGACGTATGTTCTCATCTTTTTTGTGTTTGCATTATATGATATAGCAGATGTATTTGAACTATCTTATCTTGTAACTACAGATCATTTTGGTTAGTTGCAGATCATCAAAGTTTTTCACAATCAATTATTTGATATGTGCGGCGTGTGAAAAAATATCATGGAGGAGGATGTGGGATGATGTGGTTATTGCTATTCTTGACTTGGAGATGTGTATGACCGTGACAAATGGATTTCTCAATAAAATAAGGTTTAAGAGGATGATGCTTGAACTAGGGCTATTAGACTTTCAGACTAGTCCATTTTTTCTAATAAATTTGGGTTTTTTTTTTTGAAAAGGACAGTACTGAAACACAGATTAGTGAAATTCCCTAGGAAAGGGGAAAAACTAATATGAATCAAATTGGTAAATGCATAAAAAGCATAATAGAATTTCATATAGTTATTATAATGAGAAAGGTTGAGGCAGACCTTAGATGACATGGAGTAAGAAGGAAGGACTTAATGGCAACAGATTTTTTTGAAGATGTAACCCTAAAGTGGATGAAATGGGAGAAAGGAATCCATATGAGCTAACTCCGCCTAGTTTGACATTATTGCTTGTGCTGAGCATAGTGAATGTGGTGCTTTTGTCTTAGATGAGTTACAAGATCAGAGGAGATAAGTAAGTTGCCATGCAAGTATTTTTGTGGGAGTAGCCTAAAATTATAAAAAAATAAAATAAGAAAAGGAAAGATTGGTCACTAAAAATTTGCAACTCATGTTTGCTTATGGACTGCATTAAAATGTTCTGTGGTTTGTTTAAGTAAAAAAATAGTGCTCCATGCAGTCACTTTTATATGGTATTTGGATGATTTTTTTGCCTGTGCTGAACCCTCACAGATTAAAGTTTTGCAACTTTTCATTGGTTGGTTGCCTTGACATCTCTGTAGGATGCTAAGCAGCTCTTTTATATGTCTTTGTCAATCATATTTGTTTTTAGCCATATTCTTTTGAAGGGTTTCAGATGTTTTAACTGCTTGATATGGTGTGAATTGGTTCAGGGCATTGGTCAAGCTAGAAATTTTAGCTCCTTTGATTCAGAGAGGCTCGCAGTTCATTCATCTAGAGTTTTGAATACTAGTCCCCATGCCAGGTTTCTCCCTTCCCCTCCAATATTTTTTATATTGTTACCATTCTTCATTAGCTTTTTGCCTTCAATTCTATAATCTGTAGTGATATCCATATGCCGAGGAACATCTCATGTCCTGTCTCACCAATTGGAAGCCCGCTTTTGCATTCAAGATCACCTCAGAGAATGTCTCCTTCGCCTATTTCAAGCCCACGAGCTACTTCAGGCTCATCCACGCCTCTTACAGGTGGCAGTGGTGCTCTTCCGTTTAATCAATTGAAACAGTCAGTTTATTTGCAAGATGGTTTTGGAAGCATGCCAAAGCACTCAAATAGTAGTATCTATATAAATGGCCGGCCTTATCATGATTCTAATCCGGACCTTTTTCGAGGAATGCAGCCTGGCACTCACATTTTCTCAGAGCTGGTTCCTAGTGAAAATGATGTCCTAGGAAAGCAACTTGGAAGGCCTACCCATGGGGAACTTTATGATGGACAGTCAATCTTGGCTGATCGTGTGTCTCGACAGCTCTTGAGGGATCACGTGAAGATGAACCCTTCCCTGGATTTAAGTCCCCACTCTCCTTTGCCTACCCGGACCAGTGGTATCTAACTTCATGCATTTTTGTGGACTCACCAATCAAAGCAAGCTCTCAAGTTTGTTTATCTGTCATTTTGGTTATACTGATTAATATATTTGCCAAATTAACAGTGATGAAACTAAGTGTTTGCAATAGTCATTTGGGAAAAAAATTGCGGAATAAGGTTAAGGCCCAAAGAAGTGCTGGAGAAACATATTGGATGAGGGAGGACGGGCGTGGTGACTCGTCAGGCTACTCTAAGCTACTTTATAATGCTAATTCTGGTGGTGTATAATGGAATTTACTTCCTAGCCAATAAGAGCTAGCTACTGTAAAGATGTATTTTGCCCAGGGAGGTGTCGCTTCTGGTGGTCCAATTTGTGGTATTTCCTTCAGTATGGGAAATGTTCAAGGCAGTGAGACCTGTACATTCTTTTAGATCATAGTATGGAAGAAGACGGTTACCGAGTCCGTGCAATTATTAGCTTCTGGACTATTTTTTGGGATCTGAGATTGCTGTACAGTAATATGGTGAACTGAACTGAGGTTGGAAATGTGTTTATGAAGCAATCCTGAATTTGCTAGGCCTGGGAATATTTGTTTTGTTCCCTATAATGGTTGTGCTTGGCTCTGGTTTGCTGTCCTTGTGTACTCTCTTCAGACTGATTTGTTTGATGTACATTAGCACTTAGTGAATTGGAAAAAGAAAAAAAAATCTAATACCATCTGTAATCTCTGGAATGAGACTTAATTTCAAGTGGATGATGAGTCGCTTTTTGGAGAAATAATAAGTACCTGTACATCTGTTCTCTACTATGTTTTTGAGTTGTCTTCAACTGTCTTTACAGAGAATTATTGAAGATGCTTACCTGAGATATATGCTTTCTTCGGTTAGTTGACAGTTGCTAAAAACTAACTGAACCTTTTTCCTTCAATAGTTGGCTTGTGATTTCATTAATATTATTCTTTAACAATGATTAAAATACATTGCAGAAGCGTTTAGAAACCATACAGTGAAGCAGAAGCCATGTTTGTGGCATCACTTGTAAAATTTCGTTAAACACTGAATAATGAATCATAAGCTATTCTCATTTCTGCTGATTTGGCAAATGTTGATTAAATCTAAGCTGAAATCCCATAGTTTCCTAGCCAATTGAGCATCGGTAGCTAGTGAGCTTGGTTCAGCTATGTTACAGTCTGCAAAATAGCGGCCGCTAATCCCTTTAACTTGTGGATGCAATGCTACATAACAAGTAGTAGACGCCCCCTACAAACCATGAAAATTGGAATCATGAGTGAGTAGACATGATCTTGCCAATTACTGCAGTACATGTAGCATCGATACGGGAGACATAGAAACGGGATAGGAGACAAAGGGAAATGGCATTTTCAAAAAAATATAGAGAGGAATACGTGGGTTTCCAAGTGTCTGAGTGACTGAGTGTCTGAAACGGAGATATGCTAAGTGAATGAAGTGTCTGTGCTTCATAGACTGCAGTTCATCAGATGCATATAGAAATAGATGCAAGAGAAAGATAGCTGTGGATGATACCTGCTGAACATTTTTTATCCCATATCTACCAACAAGATCAACAAGACCTGCATCAGACCAAGATGAATGTTCAAACACATTATAAAAGATAAAAACACCGTAATTTTGACATCAAACCATTTAAACTGCTTCCAACTGGCGAAAATTAAAACAAAAGCATTGTGAAAGTATACGAGAATACCATTCCAAATGACGTGATGACGGAAAAGGTTGGTGGCTATCGGTCCTGGATGAACAGAATTTGCTGTTACCCCTACTCCATCTTCATGTTGAAAGTAAAACAACTCATCACTATGCTACCACTTTCTGCTTCTTGTTATATAGCTCTCAATAAAATAGCATAGTAGCAGTTGTGCACATATCTTTGAAAGAGTCACAAACCTGCAGACGCCTTGCAAGTTCATTGGCGTGCAAAATGTTTGCGAGCTTTGATTGGTCGTATGCAGATAGACTATTATAACTGTATGCAACAGAAAAAGGGCGTAACATGATTTATGAATAATTTGGGAGATAAATGCACATATTAAAATAGCTTTACCCTGATGAATCATTAATTTTATCATAACGGATCCCTTCTGGATACGGGAATTTGTGACGGTGTGATGAGACATTCACAATCCTTCCTTCTTTCTTACTTTCATATGATGTCTTTTTCATGGTTTCCAGTAATAGATTTGTCAAAAGAAAGTGCCCCACAAGAACATAACAATGAGTCAAGTGCTTAAAAAATAACATTAATTGCCTTTTTATCTGAGTTTTGCATCGTTTGAGAATCATTTGTGCTTACTTGTTTGATTATACGCAAGTCACTGTATCTCACCAACATGGTTCGAGGCGAATTGGAGTTCTATGTTGTCTTTAAAAAGCATGAATGGTGTTGCCGTTATTCCTGCATTATTACTTTAAAAAAATGATCAATCTGCTTTCAGTGCCGGTTCTTGTCAAAAGTTTTTCTGAGCAAACACATACATTACTTTTAGGACAAACAAAAAAGAAACTTGTGGTTTAAAACACTTGCAATTAAAGATTTGTGGAATTTTTAAGGTCTGTGTTTCATAATAGGGTTTATGGCTAAGATGCCGTTACTTTCGTCTGACGTGGAGTTACTTTTCGCCTCCCACGTGTACGCCTCGTCGGACGAAAGTAATAGCGTCTTGGGCTAAGACCTTAAATTGCTAACAGAATGAAATACAGATCTTAAATTGTCACGAAAAATTATACAGATCCTAAATTACAAATATGTTAAACCACAAAACTCTTTTTTTACTTTCCCTTTACTTGTATATAGAAACTCAATAAAGCAAAGAGTAAAGAAGAAAACTTACATGAGAATGTTCAAGGGAAGATTTAAAGATCTAAAGTCTGCTACAAATTTTCTTACTGATGACAATGAACTTAAATCTAATTCCATGGCATGAATTTTCACGTTGGGATTTTCCTTAACTATTGCTTCTTTAACTTCCTTGCTTGCTTCCACATTCCTCACTCCCATAATTACATGAACACCGAACAATGAAAGGACGCGTGCTGTTTCAGAGCCAATACCACTTGATGCTCCTGAAGAAACAATAAGTCATATGCTTGCAAAATGCAAATGTGCATTAGAAAGAAAGTGATTCTTTTGTTTTCTGTCTAAAAAAATATACCATAGAAAAATAATCTTTTAACCAATCAATGGTTAATTTTGTCCAACATATAACTAAGATAAGCATATTCTTCAAGAATTTATGTAACACAAAAGAA
>CAOJBK016246128.1:0-16717 GCA_948294925.1 Codiaeum variegatum | reverse complement strand
TTTAATCTTGCCTCTAATTATGTTTCTCCACCTTTAATTGATCCTTGATCTGCAAACTTTTGGTTCTTGGCAGCTATGAGTGAACCCTAGACCTAAAAATCCAAGACAAGATAAGATCCCCCAAGAGAGAGCCTCTCACAGAGAGAGAGTCTCCGAGATAGAGAGCCTTTGATATAAATGATGTCCTTTTATAGTTATTTAAGGCTCATTATGGTTTAGATAGGTTCAAGCACATATTGGCCAATTTTTGCCAAGTCAGACATCTGACTTTCGAGCAAATTTTGGATATCTAGATGAAAGAATTAGACTTTGTGGTCCTCTTAAAAGTTTTAGATATTTATCTTAGATTTCCAAAGGTACCTAAATCAACTCAATTGGAGTTATTTATCTTGATTTATACTTAAAATACCGAGACAAGGTCAAACCAGCTAGAATTTGGCAGATTGGATAGTAAGCTCCCACGGGCTCCTCCATGGGCCGTGGCAGGGAATGTAAGAAGCTATTGTTTCTCTATTTTTCATCATTTCTCATGGGATGGCTCACAGGACATGAGCTAGACCGTGGGGCAGCCCCAGGACTTGATTTTTCGCTTATTTTTTATGCATTTTCTTCGTCTTTCAAGCCTGAACCTTGAAGTAGTTCCTCTGAGCTCTGGAATACAAATTAATTACTTAGAAATGGCTGAAAACACTAGAAAAAACATATTAAATTCAATTTAATAAGTAAAATCATCAAGAATATGAGAGAAAATAATGTATAATTTGCTAGTTATCACACATGATAATCTTTGGATCATTCATTCATTTATGGGGTGGTCTTTAGGTCACACCCATGAGTTGAGGTGATCCACTGATCACTTATAGGGTCACTCTCTTAAGATTTCTGACGATCTTTAGATCGTTCATCCGTTTATAGGGTGGTCTTTGGGTTACACTCGTGAGTTAAGGCGACCTATGGATCGCTTATGGGGTCGCTCCCTTAACATGTTTGGCAATCTTAGGATCGTTCATTCATTTATGGGGTGGTCTTTAAACCACATCAAGGGAATGTGTGACGATCTTTGGATCGTTTATATGATGATCGACGATTCAATAAAAACTTTGTTTTATTCATGTTGCTATAGTCAATAGGCGCACTAGGACATCCCAACTAGGTTGGCACCTCATTAGCGCCCTCACCATTTACCTTTAACATCCTCCAGGTGATCTGAGCCTTAGCACCTTAATGACTTTAAAAGGGCCTTCCTAGTTAGGTTGCAGCTTTCTAACCCCTGCATTTCCTCTTGTAATCTCCACCTCTTTCAGAACAAGATTGCCCTCCTTAAATGCCTTAAACTTTATTTTTTTTATCATGGTACCAGGCCACTTTTTGTCTATAAGCTGCATCACTAGCATATACCAAGTCTCTCAGTTCCTCGACCAAGTATAGGTCGGTTCTTCTTTCTATATCTTGATCAACATTTTCAGTAAACTCAACTCTAAATGATGGTTGGTCTATATCCATAGGGATGATTGCCTCTGTCCCATAAGTTAACGAGAATAGGGTTTCTCCAGTAGGGGTCCGTGGGGTCATCCTGAAACTCCACAGGACACTCTACATCTCTTTTATCCAATTTCCCTTCTTATCATCAGTCTCTTCCTCAAGCCTTGTAGAATAGTACAATTTGTGATCTCTATCTACCCATTAGTCTGGGGATGAGCCACTAATGAAAATTGGAGGTCTATCCCTAACCCTTTGCAAAATGACTTGAAGTGCTTTGAGTCGAATTGCTTCTCGTTATCAGTGATGATGACCCTAGGGATCCCGTATCTTATTACTAT
The DNA here is from genome assembly GCA_948294925.1 of Codiaeum variegatum. Classification (NCBI taxonomy): domain Eukaryota; kingdom Viridiplantae; phylum Streptophyta; class Magnoliopsida; order Malpighiales; family Euphorbiaceae; genus Codiaeum; species Codiaeum variegatum. Next base: position 14,897 of record CAOJBK016246128.1, on the reverse strand, counting down.
GCTCTTCTACATAAAATTTGTAACCCTATGCTGAGTGATAGTAGATACTAGTTCAGCCTATGGCCACTTGAAAAAATATTCAATTACTATAATGATGAACTTGTTCTACCTTACAGAATGGGGAAATGGCCCTAAAATGTCTATTTCCCATTAATAGAAGGGCCAAGTTACTCTGATAAGGGATAAGGTTATTATTGGGGTTCTCTGAACGTTGGCATGGTCTTGGCATTTCTTGTAACTCTAAACCAGACACTTTACATCTACCTTGATAGTGGGCCAGTAGTACCCTTGGAGGAGGACCCTCTTTGCTAGGGTGGCACTTGCCTCATATGCTCTACATATCCCTTCATGCAATTCTTGCAGTACATACTCACCATCTTTCTTGCCTATACAACGGGTCCATGGGTGAGTCTTTAACCACCTATATAGGTCGCCCAAATACCGGTTGTAGTCTTTGGACATTATATGACCCTTTGTGCTTCCTTCTTATCTTCAGGGAGGTGCCCCTCTGATAGTTATATCACCATCGGGTCCATCCATCTGCCTTGCCATTGTGTTGGGTATACCAACTCTCCTACTATAGAAGGGGCCTTCTGTATGGCTAGAGGGATATTTTTTAAGTCCTCCACTCTCCCCTGGGTAGCTGCCTTAGCAATATCATCAGCTTCTTTGGTTTGGTCCCTAAGAACTTGGATAATTTTCCACCCTTCCTATTGTAATTATTTTACCATTTCCACATATAGGCAAGATATTCCATTCTCACCTTAAAGTTCCCTTGAACCTGATTCATTGCCAGTTGTGAGTCACTGTATATGGTCATATGTTCGACCCCCATTTCCTTGGTGAGCTTCATGTCATTAATCAGGGCTTTGTACTCTACCTTGTTATTGGAATTTACAAATTCAAGCCTCACAGCATATCTAATGATGACTTTGTAGGGACCCTTTATCACTATACCGACCCATAAGCCCCCATCACATTCAGCACCATCCATCCACATCTCCCAGTATTCCAATGGGGCAACACCCTCTCCCTCAGAGGGGGTAAGTTTAACTACAAAATCTGCCAATGCATGTGCTTTCAGCGCCTTTCTAGGCTCGTAGGTTACACCTAGCGAACCTATCTTCACCGCTCATTCAGCTATCCTGCCAGATGTTTCTGGATTCTGTACAATCTTCCTTAGGGGGAAGTATGTTCTAACAACTACCCTGCATGCTTCAAAATAATGCCTTAAGTTCTTAGTGGCCATGTTCAAGGCCAAGGCATGCTTCTCCAATCTGGGGTACCTCAACTCTGCATCATGTAATACTTTACTCATATAGTATACAGTGAAATGTTCCCTTACCTCTTCCCTTACTAGTATGGCTACTACTGCCCCCTTTGTTGTGGACAAGTATAGGTAGAAGTCCTTTCCAGGTATGGGTCTACTCAACAAAGGTGGGGAGGTCAGGAATTATTTAGGGCATTCGAAGGACTGTTGGCATTCCTCTGTCCACTGAATCTGCTTGAGGCTCTTCAAAGCTTGAAAAAAGGCTGACACCTTCTAGCTGAGCAAGAGATGAACCTCCCTAAAGCTCTTATCCTCCCATTTAACCTTTGTACTTCTTTCCTTTCTGGGATGGCTTCATTTCCATTATGGCCTTTATCTACTCTGGATTGGCTTTTATACCCCTCTATGATACCATGTACCCCAAGAACTTTCCAGCAGGTACCCCAAATACACATTTTCAAGGTTCAATCTCAAATTATACCTCTGCAGTGTTGTCAAGATTGTCTGTAGGTTGTCAATATGACCCTCTACCTTCTTACTCTTGACTATCATATCATCTACATACACTTCCATAGTTTTACTTATCTCTTCCTTAAACATGGTATTAACCATCCTCTGGTAGGTCACCCATATGTTCTTCAGCCAAAAGGCTTTCTCTTATAGCAATAGGTCCCCAGGTCGGTGACAAAAGAGGTCTTCTCCTCATCCTGAGGGTGTAAGTGTATCTTATGGTACCTTGGCCTAGCATCTAAAAAGGTATACAACTAATGCCCTGCTATGGAGTTTACTAGCTAGTCTATGCTCAGTAGGGGGTATGGGTCCTTTGGACATGCCTTGTTCATATTCGTGAAGTCTACACGCATACGGTATGAGTCTTTAGGCTTCTTTGCCAGCACCATGTTGGCCAACCATTCAAAGTAGTGCACCTTTTGGTTGATCCTTGCTTTCAAAAAAATTTCTACCTCCCCAACTATGGCTGCCAATTTCTCTAGTGAATGCTTCCTCTTCCTCTGAGTAATGGGCTTGATGGAAATATCGATGTTGAGGTGATGTTGCATTACCCTTGGATCCACCCTAACCAGGTTGTCTGCACTCTAGGCAAATGTCTTGGGGTTCCTCTATAAGATTTTGACCACTAGTTGCTTCACTTGCACACCCATTTCTCCGCCTACTTGAACTAAGCCCTGGGGAAGTTTCACCTTCTAAATTTCTCCATTTGGCTTTAAAAACTCTAGACTAATGGGGCTTTCTATAACTAGATGAGTTGTTTGAAAGACCCCTTTTAGGGTGCATAAATATGTTTGTCTTACAGTCTCTTGACATCCCTTCACCACTTCTACCCCTCTAAAGGTGGGGATTTTCAAAGTGAGATGGTATGTGCTAGGTATGGCTCTAGTTGCGTATAAGTAGGGTTGTCCTAACAAGATATTATAAGGAAAAATAATATCGGCCATTATGAATTCAACATTTGCCTCCCTTGTTATTTCATCATCTCCTAACTCTACATTCAGATGAATTGAATCCTTTAGCTATAAATGGAAATTACCAATCCCAACTAAAGGAGTAGCCATAGGCTTTAGGTCTTTCTCTCGCAGGTTCATGTTCTAAAACATTCCAGGGTTATCATGTTACCATCATCGATCATGATTCTTCTGATTCTGAAATTGTTGGCATACCCCAGTATGATCAAAGCATCATTGTGATAATGGACTATATGTTTGCCATCTTCAAGACCAAACTTTATTGAGCAAAGGGTCGATAGATGTGCATAATGTTAAGGTTGAGGGTCCTTCTTCTGTAGTATGGCACACAAATCTCTTGCCACCCTCTTCCTCTAGGTTAAGTTGTCACCTGATGAGCTTCCCCCCATTATTACAAAGATGTCACCTGCCACTTGTTAATCTTCCTGTAGAGGAATATCTTCTCCTTTTCCACGGTCCCCTTACCTATCATCTCGTCTAGGCTCCTTCCGTCCATGGTCTTGAGGCTAACTCCCTCAGGTGTGTCTCAAAATTCCTGGCACCCCCTTTTGTATCAGCCGTTCGATCTCATCTTTCAAGTGTCTATATTCTTCTGTGTCGTGCCTCTTATCTTGATGGAACTCATAATACTTGCTTGGGTCCCTCTTTGTTCTAGAGGAATCACTCATCTTTGAGAACCACTTGACATCCTCCCTCCTTTTCTTCATCCACACCAAGACATCTCATCTGGAGGAAGCAAGAGGAGTGTATGAACTCTGTCGATCAAACCTAAATTGTCAACTCCTTTCCTGCCTCTTAGAACCGCTGCTACTACCACTTTCCTCTCTTCTTTCCTCTACCTTGTCTGATGCTAGGGTAGCGAGTGCTTAAACCCTCTCAACCAAACTCTTGAGGCCATCTTCAATCCTTATCTGGCCTTCAGCCAATGCCATGACCTAGGTCCAATTAATAGGCTAGACCACAAAGAGCTTCTTTTGTAACAGTTCATTGGTAGTCCCATTTAAAATAGCTAAATATGCTAGTTCAAACTAGAAATCTGACATCTCCCCTACCTCCTGGTTGAATCTCTCCAAGTACTGCCTTAGATCTCCTTAGGTCTGCCTCACCGTTAACAGGTCAATTGAGTGCTTTGATTTTGCCCTTAATGGCATAAACCAAGTCTGGAAGAGATCTGATAATTGTTTGAAAGAAGAGATAGACTTTGCAAGTAGCTTATTGTACCATTCAGAGGTTTCCCCAGCTAGGGTCATCGGGAATAGGGGGCACAGAACGTGGTCCTAATATGTCTTTGAATGAATCTTTGTTCTGAATTTGTTAACATGTGCCCATGGGCACATTTTCCCATAGTAGTTATCTAATCTTTGGGGCTTTTCAAAGCCTAGGGGTAGATTTTCATTAGGATCTCGTCCACTAAAGGTGATTCTTGAGGTAGGTCTAGGTTCATACCAACACCTTTGATCCCCATGTCTACCAATATCCCTTTCAACATACCAACTATGTTTGTTCCTAATGCCACTCTTCCTAGCACATTCTTTGCCACATCCTCCACCTAGTTTCTCACCTGTGAGTTCACCTCTTATCCCCTTGGTGAAATTTGATCATTGTTGCCCCCATTATATCTATCTAGTCCTGCACTCTATGCCTGTGAAAGATATTAAACCTGCCTCTTTAGGGCTTCCACCTCCTTCTGTAATTCCATGTAATTACCATCATACCCCTCACAACCACAGGGTTGTTAAAATCTGGGGCTTGCCCTAGTTAGAGGTTCCCAATACCCTATTGTGCTTGCTGAACATTAAACGCCTAAGTTGGGCCAACTTGCCCCTAGGCCACATTCTGCAGTCCCACATTATTCGCCACTGTCGTGCTATGGGTTAGGGGAGTATGATTACCAATAGAAACAACCTTAGTTGCCTGCCTCACCATAGCAAGAGGTTCTGGCATGTTCAACCCTAGTTCCTCTGGGAACAACTCCAGCCCACAGTTCAAATCAAAATTTCTGTTTAGATTAGCCATAGTGTTTCAATCAAACCAAAAGCCAAGGGCATGTCCACACTCACCGCACCAAATATTGTCTCAAGGCTCTGGATGACCCCTAAGACGATCCATGGCTCACGTTCCAAGCTCCAAGTAATACCATATCAACATACAAGAAAAGCACAGAGTGACCCCTAAGGTGAGCCACTCCGATGCCTAAGTCAGTAGATTAGTAGAGAACATAATAGAATAGAAAGAGAGCAGAGAATGAGTGATTAACATTTTTACTTAACGGAGACATTAGGTATTTATAGCCAATGTTGCCCCTATCTTCTCATATAGATATGCCTTAATCCCCTGTATTCTCAAGATAGAACTTTACCTTTATCCGACTCACCGCGCCATTCGAAATTGAGACTCTTGGTAATACTTATCTGTCGAGGACGACACCTTGTTCTCCGAACAACCTCTTAGGGCTCTAGGGGTCGTCCTCATACCTTTCCCTACCTTTGTGACTGTACCTCCTGCTTCTGGGCTCAAATCTTCAACCGTCTCAGGCCTCTATAGCCTCATGCTAACATGGAACCCTATGTAGAGGTGAGTTATCACATATGAACTTAGATTTGAAGTTAGTTGAAAAAATAGACCTTTTATTAGTGTTTAATTAGTTTTAAAAAAAGTCTTTATTTGTTTCCTAACTAATATACATCTTTAAAAAAATTATCTAATTTTTTTTAAATATTTGGAAAAAAAAATTTCTTCATTTTTGGCTTCCCTTGTAAAATTATAGTCTCCCAAAGGAGCTTTTAAAATAACTTCTTTACCAATTGAGCTTATGTTTGGTTTGCACCAATTAATTGACAAAGAAGTTATTGAAAAAACACTATTCAAGTCAAAAACCTTCTAGTAATTAGTGATCAACGACCAATATAATAATGAAATCATAACTACCGATTCAAATGGAAACGACATTAATTTAATCTTATTTAAGTTTATATTTTTATATAATACATGAATATATGTACATGTGAGCAGAGTGGATTCCACACTGAAAAGTATATGACAAAACCACTTATACTGAGCTCCAACCGACACTTTTTTTTTTTTACTTTTTTTTCTTCTTTCTTTTATCATTTCCCAATTATAACAATGTCGTTTTATAGCATCGTAGCCAAAAAAATACTGTCGTTTCTCCATCGATAGTACTGAACAGTATGGCGCTTACTACAATTTGCTGCATCACCATCTTTTGTCAGTTAACTTCCAAGGAGATTTTGCCTCTTTAATTTCCCCTCCAAAAATAGAAAATGCAAAAATTAAAAAATTACGACATTAACACTCATGATTTACATCAGAATTTGTGTGTATTTATGAAAACTTAAAAGGGTAATTTAGCTGAAAATTTTAGATTTATTTTCTAGATTATTATTTTTTAAAAAGATTTTTTAGATTATTATGATTGAAATTTAAAATAACTTGTATTTTTCATTAATTTATTTAAAGTTAAAAAAGATATTTTCATTAATTAGACTTTATTTGTCTAACAATATGTTTAAGAACTTTTTTTTTCTTTTTAACTACGAAACGAAATAAATATGTTTATTAAAAATTTTATTTCCTTAAATTTTATGTAATAAAGATTTTAAAATTATTATAATAGACAATTTCGATTTATGTAAATCTTAATAATATAATAATAAATGTATCATATTTATTCTTTAAGAGTTATTTTAAAAGACCATATTTATAGAATCATGTGGTAATTTACATTTATATTTTTTCATTAAAAGAATATTAATATAAAATTTAAAAATTAAATAATTTAGTAATGTATATAAGTAATAAAATATTTATTACTTGTGTAATATATAACAAGTGAAATTATATAATAAATTTTTTATGAGTTAATAAAAATAAATAACATAAATAATTATTGTCTATTTTAATAAAAATAACAATATTTTAATTTAAATAAAAATTGTTTAAAATATAAAACTTTGAAAAAAGAAATTAAAATTTTACAATAAAATGTATTCATTTATTTAAAATTATTATATCTAAAACTATTTTTATATAGTGTGATTTCAATATAAAAAATTTAAGAGTTCATTTTTATTAAAATAATTATTATATTTTATAAAAATTATTATCATAAAAAAATAAAATTTTAATTAGCCAATTTTACATAGTATAGATGTATACAAATTATTAAAATTTATTTAAAAATATTGTAAATATTTAGAATTATAATAGCTATATATTTTCAAAATTTTATTATTAAATAAGAAAAAAAATGATAAATTCAATAACTGTCAGTTTAACGCGTAATTGACAAATGATATACTGGTAAATACATCAAAAAATCACTAAATTGGGTTATTTTTCACGGAGATCACTAACCGACAAACTTTTTTAGGCGAATCACTAAACTTCTACGAATTTTCAGATGGCGGTCACCCGCCAACCCTAGGCGGTGGAATAGTACACGTGGATTTACACATCAGTAGATTTGCTAACACATCATGACATGTGGGTGACACATATGAGACACGTCATTTAAAATTATTCATGTGTCACCCATGTGTCATGGTGTGTCAGCAAATCTGCTGACGTGTAAGTCCACGAGTACCATTCCGCCGTCTGGGAGTGGCGAGTGATGTCCATCTAGAAATTTTTAGAAGTTTAGTGATTCGTCTAAAAAAGTTTGTCGGTTAGTGATCTCCATAAAAAAGACCAAAAATTTAGTGATTTTCTTATGTATTTACTCGATGATATACTTATCATTAGTTTGCTATATGTATTTATTATTGGTGAATTGATAAAATTTTAATTACATATTTTCTTTCATTATATTGAGTCTTCCAAAATCCAAATTCTATTTTAAAAAAAAAAAACTTAAATCTATTTTCCTTAAAAATGCTTAGGTTTTTCATTCACAAATTTTTAAAAAATATTATAAATATAAGAATTTATAGAAAATATTTTCAAGCAAATATCCCATCACACTCAGCCTGTCAATATGAACCCATATATCCAAGTTAGATCCAAATCAGACTTAAAGCAAACTCAACAGTAAAAAAAAATTAAAAAAATGAATCGTTTCAAATTGAGTCGGCCCACGAGTGGCTCGCATGCACGTTGAGGAGCTCGCATGCCCGTAGAGAGCCTAGCATGTGCGTAGAACACTTCGTGCATGATGTGGCCCTCACATGCGCTCCAAGCCTTTCGCGTGCTTGTCGAACCTCCCGCGTATGTGCAAACCTTTCTTGTAGACCGAGTCAAATTTTCTATATAAATAGGACACTCCGATCACTATTTTGAAGGGCTTTTGATGTTCCGAACCTCTGCTAAATTTTACACTCGAACTCTTTCGGATACTGAAGCTTTGCTAAATTTCACACTCAAATTGCACTAAAAATACTATGGAGACTCGTTCTGGTCTGATCAAGCCGTCCAAACCTCCCATTCCTTGATGTCATAAGCAAAAGGTAAAAATTTGATGGTAATGCTTCAGTTTTATTTTTTCTGATTAATCCTAAAACCAGACCTGGGAATTCACAATCAAACTCATTTTTCTTAATTAAATATGAAATAATTAAGGATTTTTTCGATTAATTATTTTTTATAAAATCAATTAGTTTTTGAACCAAACCACCAACCTCTTTTCAAACAACCCCGACTCTTTGCGAGAAGAGAGAATGACATAGAGTTTGATTTACATTCTACGGAATATGCCGAAAAGCCTGTTCAAAAAAGGCTTCAACTTTAAAAATTATTTTCATTTACTTTTTTTATTTAAATAAATTTCCTTTTATTTGCTTTTTATTCTATTTCTTTGTTGCATTATTTTATTCTGTTGTATCATTATTTTGTTATTATTATTCTTTCTATATCATGTTTGAATTGAGGAGAATGTATGCCTTTCTTATTCCTTATGGCTGCAGGATGAGTCCCCTTTTAGTGTATTTTTATATGTTTTTATTTACTTTCTTATTTGTTCAATTTATTTACTAATTGGAGATGTGTGATCTCCCTAATACCACTTTGGCTAAAGAAGAGACTCCTATTTTGTTTATTGCTTTCATTTACGCTTTCTTTTATTTTACCATTTTCATTCTGTCAATATATTCGTTCATGCATCACTATTAAATTGCTATATTTGTTCATACATCATATGGTATCTGCTCATGCATACATGACATCTTTTTAACCAAATTCATATGTTTTAAGAGCCAAAAGTAAAGAAAAATTAACCTTTTTCTAAACTAAATTTGTATAAATCACGAGTCTCCAAATCCATTTTTTACTTTGAGAATTGTGTTTTTTTTTCATAGGCAAAATTATATTTTTTTATGGAGTTAAATAATCAAACTGGTTTTTTAATCATCAACAAATGAAACATTTTTTTTAAAGTATTAAGTAACGACTCACAATACACACCTTGCATCTAATGGGCCTATAAGGGGTTCTCCCTAGATAAGACTTGACATCATCATATCATGCAATCCTTTCCTTCATAGTTGTTTCCTCAAGTTCAAAATTTGAGGCGCACGCCGCACTTGGGTTGAGGTTTCGCAGGTGGCAACTCCGCTAGAGACGTTTTAAAATTGACAAAAATAAGTAGATTATTTTTTATACAAAATATTTTGGCTCAAAATTCATATGGAGTTGGTTTTATATATCACTTCACACGCACCCCTATCTCTAAGAAAATATTTTTCATTAAATAAATGAATTCTAAACTATTTTTTCTTTTTACTAATTGCTTTTATTAAATTTATATACCCCCAATTCAACTTAATTCAACTAAACTTTAATACAAAATCAATTTAGATTGTACATATGGATTCACTTTTTTACTTACAATGGTTTTGATTCATATTTTCGGAAAGATATAGAATAGCTAAATTATTATGAATAATCCATGTGGTGAATATAATTTTCTATTAAATTTGATTTGATTGAATTTATGGATAATTAATAATAATTCATAAAATATGAAATTTATTTTTATTGTGAATATAAATAAAAGAAATAAAGACCTGTTTGTTTTTAAAATTAATTTATTTAGTATTTTATATCTGTAAGTTTTTAATTTTAATTATATTTAAATTAATCTTTATTAAAGTTGATAAGGTTTTACCATAAAAAAGGTGATATAATTTATAAATGAATAATTAATCAATAATATTTTAAATTTAAATGAAAAATCATTTATGAATAAATTTTTTGATACTTTGAAAATTAACTTAACACTCAACATGGAAACACCACAAGTCACTCAATAAAATAATATCCTTTACATATTTTTAATTTAATTATTTAGACTTTATTTTTTTTCAATTTTAAAAAAAATAAAGTAAGTTTTAATAAGTAAAAATCAATTCATAAAAAATAAGTTTAATAAAAATCAATTTTCATCAATAAAAAATAATTTTAATTAGCAAAAAATAATTTTAATTGGTAAAAATAATTTCAGTTCAGTAAAAATTATGTGAAGAGAACAAAGTTTTAATATAATTTTCTATATATATTTTAGAAAGGAAAAAGTCCATTGGATGAAAATTTTGCCTCCTTAGTAAAAGAAAATTAGTCACACGTGTGTGTGAAATAATAGGGCTGTAAGTGTGTATTTGATTTCTTTAAAAAAAATATTAAACATGAAGCTGTGAAGATTTAGGAGCTAGTAATATGGAAGATATTTTGAGCAAATCATAAATAAGAAGATGATACGGATCAAAACAAGTGGATATGAAGGCTTTGGGCCTGAAGACGTCCAAGAACCTAAAGAGAATAAAGGCTCAGGTCCATGATGGCTTCCACCTCAGGCTTCACCACAAGATGTACTAAAGGTATATCTTCGAATGAGACCTTCAGCCATCTTCCCTCGTAACACGTGTTAGATGGTCAACATGGGCAGATATCATTCCCTCACTCGTGGATCACACCTTGCCCTGCACAAATGCTCTCACTTAGCACTCTTACAATGGGAAAAGTGGCCAAAGATAACTTTGTAACCACTATAAATATCCTATGATGACACACTTTTCAAGGTACGTTGACCTAACCCAAAATACTTTAGTAACCTATCCTTCCAAAGGCTCTTAAAAGGCCTAAAGAGATCTAAGTTCATTACTGACTTGAGCGTCGGAGTGCCTTTGCTAGGCATCAAGTCTGACCCTCTTAGCTCACATTGTTCATTATGCAGGCATTTATATCCAGTCTAGTCCAAATCTAAAAATCGAAATTGTTAGGCTTCGTACCTATCAGAAGACACTTTTAGATTTGATACCACATTATATTCCAAAATTTTAAAATATTAAATTTATGAGTTATTTCCACTTATATAACCATCCTCCTTTCCAGTTTTTTTTTCAATGTGAAATTTTCATACGATTGAAATTCTAACAAAAGTACCCTTTTAGATGATGGAGGAAGGGGAGGAAGGACAATTGATAAAAGGATATGGAATTATCCTTATTTGAGAAGGATGAGAATGAAAAAAAGAGATAGAGAGATAAAGAATGATAAGTCTTATTTTTCCTTTTTTCTACATTTCAATTTGGGGTGCTGATAAGAATTGTTGTGATCCATTCTGATGAAATCCCTACTAGAATGAGAGTCTGTAACATAAAGACAGGCAGATTTATATGCTTGTTAATGGGTCCCTTTTTATTTTCAAAATTATGAACAATGTGTGCTAAAATACATAGATTTTAATAATTAGACTCGATTTTTAGTAATTATAATAATTGGATCCTTCTAATTTTTAGTTGACCCTTTATCCTTCATAATATATTTTAAAATAATAAAAAAATTTCATAACTAATTTCTACTTTATGAAATTTTTTTTATATATATTTTGAACATAAATGCAAACTAATAAATTTCAATATAAAATTTTAATATTTAAGATTTGTGTATAATAGACCCCTTTTGGAAAAATCCTGAATTTGTCATTTGGCACAAAGATAGGTTAGAGAGAAATTATAATTTCTTGCCCTAATTCTACTCCGATGCCATGGGTGAATCCAGCATAGGAGGAGTGGGGGCAGTTGCCCCCAATAAATTTTTGGACTTTCCCTTTAATATTTATATATTATTTCTCTAATTTTTATCCTTTTACTCCCAATATTTTCTAATTTTTATCTTTTGCTCTCAATAAATTTTAAATTTTTTCTTTAAAATATGTATTTTATAGATTTTATATCTCTAATTTTTATTTTTTGCTCCCACTAAATTAAAATTAATAATTATTTTTTATATAGTTTTAAGGTTGCACTTATAATTTTAAATCACTTTTATATTAGAATATAAATTAAAAATAAAAATTATTTCAAGTTATATTTTCTTTCTTTAATTTTATTTATAAATCATGTGTATGTATAATTGAGTATAATGTTAAAATTCTTTTGCCCCCAATGAAAATTTTTTCTAAATATACCACTATCTAATGCTCAAGTTAATAAATGACTTAACACAAGAGAATTATTGGACAATAGCAAGGTTCTTATGACATACATCAAGTCATCTTTCAAAGTGTATTTATAATAGTAGTCTGATGAGAAAATTCTAATTGGATTCCTATTATGGAGAGATTAGAATCCATGTTAAATTTTATACATTTTGCTGTTTAAGCGAAATGATTATAATTTGAAAATTCAGAGATCTTTATCCTTTTAGGATCATAGATGAATTAATACGAATCTATAGACCTAACTGGCTCGTGCCCTATTTAGATTGGCAAGCCCTATTTGTGCTTGTATGAAATCAGCTCTTAAGTTTGTGTACTATCAAGAATAAACTAATTATTTTAACATTTTATCCTTGTTTAGCACAAGATTACATGGAAAAAACAAATTCTACAACTCTCATTCTAATTTAGTGAGTCTTTGTACCTTTCTTATTGGCAAAGAATTGATATATTTGAGTTTGTCATACACTTAAAGAAGGAAGTTTTACAACTAATATCTTAGCTTATAGTAATAGCTTGGATGCTAATAGACTTCATGTTTTGATAGATTGTCTAAGCTTTATGTATGGACTCCTTATGGATGATCTTGTTGGTGTCAACACAGTAAGGAATGTGGAGCTTTAAGCTATTTTTTATTGTAGTTTTTGTTATTTGTATTTGTGGTAGTAACCCTTCATGTAATTAAAAAAAAAACTTTACTAATACAACAACAATACCCATTCAATTTTTTTTTGGAGTTTTTGATAGTGGTCTTGAAGTCTAACAAAGACAAGGCTAAATTAGCCATTAACTAAAACTTCCATAGCACCGCCTTTGTGGACTCTCACCGAACCACCCTTTGTAGAGGTTTTCGTTGCTGGAAAACTTGCAGACACCAGGCACAAAATAGAACTCCATAGTGAAGTAAACTATTACAACCTAAGAACTCTTATCAAGAAAAAATCAATTTCTGGAAACCAAATCCAAACTAAGATATCTCTTTTGCAAACACAAATAAAATAGGGGACTAATACAATAAAGCGTCTACTTCAACCTCTGTAAGATTACCTTCAAGCCTTTAGAGTTGTCGCCTTTACCAAATAAAATCATCACTTTGAAACTCCAACAACTATAAAGGACTCCTTCTCCATATGCCCCGCAGGTCTAACTAAATTTGAAGTCCTAGGTTTCAAGGAGATCTTATGAACCACTGAAGATTCAAGATTTTCTTCCTCCATTGAAGGAGAGACCTCTATACTAGGAGAAAGGGCACATGGCTAGCAAGGTTGGCAGTAGACATACTCTTTGGATCAGCTCCAAACTGCCATTTATTACTAGTAAAACTAAACCACAAAAAAACTAAGAGATTGTTTGGTACCATTTCTATTTCATTTTTTTTAAAAATAAAAATAATATTTTGAAAATCATAAAACTGAAAATAGAAAATAGTACTAAACAAGCTCTTACAATCCATGAATTTTACAAAATTTATCATCAAAATCCTTCAAATCAAATGGCCTCTTAATTTTACCTTATTGGTAGATAGGGGTGGACATCGGTTTGATTCGGTCTGTTGAAAATCGAACCGGTGAACTCGAATTTTCGAACTAAATATGTTAAATTGACCAAATCGAAATGTTTTAATTGGAAAATAGAACCTGAATACCCATTTTTAAATCGATTGGTTCGGCTAATAAAATAATTGAAATATTAAATAATAATTTTTTAATTATTTTGATTGAAAAATAACAAAACTGACATTAATTTTTTCATACATTTTTGAAAAACTCACACACCTTAAGTACAAATTGATATACTATAGCTCTATTACCTAAAAAAATGAAAATATCTATGTCAAAAATAAAAGAATTTGAAATTTGTAAAACTTGTTCTGAATGAGTGTTTCTATACCAAAATAAAAAAAAAAACATTGAAGAAGCTTGCAAAGAAAAAAAATGTTAAGTTAGTAAGAAAGAAACAAGAATGAAAAACAAAGAAAAATAATAATAATAATTGAGCTCACGCATTATTTTTAGTTCATAGAAAGAATGAACTGAGCTATCTGGCTGCAGATTCATAAAACTGCAAACCATTTAACAATCTACCCCACCAATGCAGCTCAGTCAACATTCATTTGAACATTAGAAAATGGTGGATGGCCCATCACTACCTATAAACATAAAGAAATAGTGGCTCAGGCTTTATTTTTAGCTCATAGAAAGAATGAAGCTATCTGGTAGCAAATCTGTTAAACTGTAAACCATTTAACAAATCTACCCCTCCAAGGTAGCTCAATCAACATTCATTTCAAGATAAAAAAAAAATGGTTGATGCCTCATCACAACCCATAAATAGACATAAAGAAACAGTGGCTCAGGCATTATTTTCAGTTCATAGAAAGAATGAACTAAGTTATCTGGCTGCAAATCTATTAAACTGCAAACCAGTTAACAAATCTACCCCGCCAATATAGTTCAGTCAACATTCATTTAAAGATAAAAAAATTATGGATGTCTCATCATTTCCTATACACAAATAAACTTACCAATGACAGATTGCTCAGGCTAAACAAATCTCATCAATTATTGAGTTGTACACCCAGTATTTCAAAGCAGTTTAAGGCACATCATTGCTCAAGCAAACAAATCACAAAATAACTTACCAAAGTTATACTATCAAGTCAATATAGCCAAAAAGAAAGCTTACCCTTCATTTC
>CAOJBK016245939.1:0-18113 GCA_948294925.1 Codiaeum variegatum | reverse complement strand
TTCATGAACCATTTAAACTCTTCAAATAACTCATGTCTATATTTCATCAAATAAACATACTCTAATCTTTAAAGATCATCTGTAAATGAGATGAAACATGGATACCCTCCTTAATCCATTTCTCTAAATAGATCACATACATCTCATGTATGAATACAAAGTTTATTTAGCTCTTCCACTTTGTCTAACAAAGGGTGATCTAATCATTTTGGCCTTTGATACAAGATTCGCAAGTAAGAGTAGGTTTACTTCCTTAATGTCTAGGATCCCCATGTTCTCCAACCTTAGAATCTTCATCTTTGGCTAAATAACCTAGTTCTAAGAGACTAAATTAATTTTGAATTAAGATTAGGTTTTAACCATGGCATTAATATTACTTAAGCTTGGAGATGTTTTATTTTTCCATTATCTCATAATAGAAACAATTAAGTATAACCCATTCCAATAACTCTATTATAATAACAGAGACATATTTCTTAAATTCTGAGTTCAGAACTCATACTAGTTTAAGAAATAATGTTTTAATGACATTAGGTGAATAGAAAATGTTTTTCAACAAAACATGATACCTCATATCATTAGAGTTTAATCCGATAACATTGAAACAACTCTTATTCCATTAATTGGATTGCCTCATTTTCTCCAAACTCTTATTGTTTACTTTTACCTTCACAATGATTATGTAATCAATAAATGAGCTATATGGAATATTAGAAGTAGAACAATTGAAAATTGTACATTTTTCAGGGTGCATTAATCTCTTGCTCTTGCTATTGTCCTTAAAGTATTCTAAATACCTTTGACAACATACTTCTAATATTCAAAGAAATGGAAACACTTTCCCTTACTACATGAGAAGCTCCCTTTGTGGATTTCCTTATCCATAATTATCTCATAAGTTAGGACAAATTATAGGTTCCTAACCAATCTACATAATTTGGTCCTATAAACTTTATTCATTTGTTATGCTCATTTAGTGGACAAGATTCATTCACGTTATCAGACTAACTGCAAAAATAATAAGATTATTTTATTTTATGTGAATCATAAATCTACTATTTGATTTGGTCTTTAATCAAAATAGTACTCCCACTAAGTTGGTGAATCTCCATTCCTAGTAGGAAACAAAGATTCCATTGGGTGAATCTCTAGTGAGTCGATTGAAATCTTGCAAGTGAAAAATTCTTGTTCATAAATCCTGTAAGCTACACATTGTCTTTCTATGGATTTATTTCTTGCAAGTGAGCAACTCTTGCTCATCATAACTCTTGTGAGATTTAATCTATTTGGATCATAATGCTTCTAACCTCAAGTACACATTTATGTTCTTGGCGTTTGACATTAGTTATGTCAAACCCATTGGACCAGTAAGTATGATGATTTGAACATTATATAACTCAGGTACACATTACCATTCTTGCCATACAATGTATCTCATACTCATAACATCTCATGATATATAATGAATTCAAAAAATAAGTTCGAAAACATGTTCCATGATTCATTGCTCCAATGGAGAGTCATGATATAATATTAAAATTTGGAAGATTTTTGGGCCTTATTAATTTAGGTCTCACTTTGCACATTATCCATTTTATATGCATCACATGCTTCTTACATATATCTCATATACATATCAATAAAATGGATAATAATACACATAGGCATGATCATGGACTTAAGGCCTCAATTCCCAACCATAAGGAATGAGTAAGGGTTTTAAGTTATCAAATTACAAGCATTCAAAGATTACTCTAATCTTCATGCTTCCATTGGGCATCTTCATGGGTTGAACCTTCTTTTTCTCTTGCATCTCCACATCTCATGTGTACATAAGTGTCCCTGGAATACCAAGGCCAGATTACAAAGAAAAGATTGCTCGCAAATTCAATGAATTTGAAAATACCCTAAACTAGTAATTAACTCTAAATTACATACCATTTATATAATAAAAGAATATTACATGCCTCACAAAGTCAATGGTTAAGTTAAAAGTCCATGATCTCCCATACATGCTAATACAAATACATAACAATATATAACTCTTATACATTAGGTATGTGTTTAAGTACTTCAACCTTTTGGAACTCTTCCAAAGCTTTTTTGAATATCTCATGTTCAATCTTTTGAAGTCCAAATATGCTTATTAGAGACATAGGATAATGACTCAATAGCATCCCAAACTCTTTGAGATAAGTAACTTATGATTAAAAAGACTCAACTTCAAAACCCAAAATTACTTTGACATCACGGGTATGACCACAAGCCATGATGTGCTATTTCCAAGTATAGAATTTTATGTACCAGTCACGGGCTTCAGTCACGGGTGTGATCAACCCTCACGGGCTGCATCACGACCATGAACAGAGGCCGTGACCATATAAAAGACCACTGCCAAAACATAGAACATCATCTTCAAGTCACGAGCCAAGGTCACGACCATGACTAAACATAATACACTACTGCCATGTTACAGAACCAAATTTTCAAGTCATGGGCTGAGGTCATGGTCGTGATTGAACAAATTGGTTTAAAAACCTGGCAGTACCTAATTATGGCTTCATGGCCATTTATCACGGCTGTGATAGACAAAAACCTATATGTTTTGATAGTTTTGCCTCCAATAAATACATCAACACAACCATCATTTTGCACAACAAATTTGGTGGCTCAACTACCACTTGATGGAAACGTTACGGAGTCACACAACCGAAGAAAAAGGGAAAAATCGAATCGTGAAAAGATTCAATTTTCAATTTTTAAAACTTTTCAAAAACTAGTTTTTGTTAAAACACTTTCAACAAAAATTTGGTTCGACAATTTTTCAAACTCTTTGAACTATTTCCTTAACCTAAGATTTGAATACTAAAATATGTTGTCAAAACTCTTTTAACAAAAGATTTAGAAATTCCAAAATTCTTTGGAAATCAAGTTCTATGTTAAAACTCTTTTAACATAGAAGGTTTAGTCATTTATCAAACTCTTTGATAAATGTCTAAACCTATGTTTGGACCCATAACTTCAACCAATGATATAATGACCAATTTATGTGCAAAACACATATTGAACAAAGAAGGGTTATAAGTAAGAAATACCTCTCGCCCTCATTCGTTAAGCTCCCCAAGTGTAAAGCCTCTAGCTTGAAACAAACCGAGCTTTTTCCAAAAGCTTGTTCTCTAATTCTCTTTAAGAAGCTTGAATCATCTCTCTTTAGTTACCTGAACTTTTGATCTTTACTCCTCTACTTGAGAACATGAGACTTGAGGATTAGTTTTGGACTTCTAAGCTTCTCCGAAATCTTTTCTCAAAGGATAATAGAAAAAGAATTTGTTCTTGAAGAACTCTTCTACAAAACAAATTTTCTCTCTCTATTTAATGTGAATTTAAGCTTTCCCCCTCTAACTCTTAGAGAGTTTCTTTCTCTAGACCATGGTTGAAGAAGATGAATAATTCTTCTTATTTCTTCAATGTGTAGAGTGTGTTAGGCAAAAGATGAAGACAACCCTACTTATACCCATACCTATCTTTACCTTAAATTATGGAAAGGTATGCCGTTTTGTCTAGTTGACTAGTCAACAAGTCAACGAGATTAAATTGGTGATTAGTAGGAATCACTTTTAAACCTTGATTAACCATATATAATGTGGATTAAGATAACATCTCATGTTAAGCTTAATTTTTTTTATTTTTTTATCCAAAACCATTTCAATTAATCATGCCCATTTGTATCTCATACAAACTATGAAATAATTGAAATTAATCTCTTAATGAATTAAACATCAAGACATGCTGGGGTCTTTGTAAATTTAATTACATGTTTAATTCAATCAGTATTAACAATTAATTAAACTCTTTAATTAATCATTAATATGATTATACAAGCTGATGTGAATTGATATATGGTGTGTGACTTATTAGGTTCATGTTCTAATTAGAAATGAGATAAAGAAAACTCTTTTCTTCCCACCAAGTATGTAATCCTCATCACACACTTAGTCCCATAAGTCATGAGTGATATCTAGTATAACATATCATGACTACCCAATTAGAAATGAATGTCGGTAATCATATCCTTGACATTGCATGAACCTCTCGACCATAATTACCGTGCATTCGAATCCCTTCATTAGGAATTCTCGATCTTAGCTAGGGTCATGGAATAATTAAACCCTATATGTCAGATCATATGACCTCTATTTGGTGTGAGTTCTTGATAAACCAATTCCTACTAGAAACTCTTTCTAATGAACCTTATCCACCCTAGCCAGGGATTTGTATATCAAAAACAACCAGAAGTCATAGTATTCCTTCATTGGTTACCCAAGTTAATGAATCCTTTCTTGGTTGAACACTTATCCTAACATGTCCCTTATTATGGCCACCACATGCCATATACCAATACATGAATAGAATCAGTATGTAAGCAATAACAAACCATAGCCATCAATGTGCCAAATAACATGTCACCTCAAGTCTAATAATTATATACACAATAATGATCTAGATGATGCAATATTGACTGGTTGGTAACGACCAATGTATCCATCATTTAACGTCACTGTTCAACTTACTCATCCAATGAGTGTGCTCACATATTGTCATGACATCACATGTCTGTAGCATAAGACTAACTGCCTCTATACCAATAGCTATCTCACACCTATCATAGATAACAATAGAGATGATGGTCTTCCGAAATAATGGCATCCCTACCAATAATCCTATGACCATGAAAAACTTTTAAAGCATCTAATAAAGGGCAATATATCACTCATATTCTCAAACTCTTTGAGAATAAATTCCTTTAAAAAATATTTAATGGACATATATACATTCGATACAATAAATAATTTCATTTAAAGAATATATATACTAAAGCTAGTTAGGTATTCGTTTACATTCACATCAAGAGTGTAATATTTTTCCCAATTTTAGGAAAAGGCAAGTCTCGAATAAAAGAGTGGATCTAGAGACTAAGGATTGATAAAAACATTTGTTTTAAAATTTTAGGTTATTTTCTAAACAACTTTGGCTTAAAATTAATTGTATGGTTTTAGGTTTTAAAAAGGGGGTTTTCAAGTATACATGGCATACCATTATGGTGCATGAACAAAAATAAGCGTACTAGAATGATGCATAAGCAAATATTATGATATGGATGATAGTTATCATTGAAAAAGTGGTAAAAATGATAAAAACGTAAACACGGGTCCTTCCTTTAGCCCCGAAGGGTTCTAGGGAAGGCGCACATCCCCAAAATGGATTAGAAATGAAAATAACGAAATAAATAATAATTATATAAAAAAAAACAAAGAAAGATAAAGGGCTCCTTTCTTCAACCTAAAAGGTCTGGGAAAGGCACACATTCCCCAATGCTATACAAATAATATAGAGCAATAATGGCAATAGAAATACAACTAATGAAAATTGAACATAGTACAGTGAAAACATAAAAAGAAAATGAATTAAAATAGAAAAAGGCAAAAAAAAAAAGATTTTAGAGTTGAAGTCTTAAAATGACTTGCCCTTGCATCCCTTTGAATGGGAATCAAACCCCATGCCTTCTCCCTTCTCATAAAGGGTTGGGGTTGTTTTGAAAAACAGTGGGTTGGTGGTTATGTGATCAGAAGCTAATTCATTTTAATTTTGAAGAATTAACCGGAAAGGTCGTTAATTAATTCAGATTTTTTATTAACGAAAAATGAGTTTGCATGATGAAAATTTCCTAAGTTAGGTTTTAGGGCTTTGAATTTAGAACCAAATTATATACTTTACCATTTGAATGTATTACCTTTGGCTTTTAGGGTTTCGGGATTGGTGCCTTAGATGGTTTGATAAGGCCGCAACGAGTTTTCGTTGTGCTCGAAGAGGGTTGTTTGATAGATTGCAAGATATGGTGTCCCACATGAGATCCGTTTAGCCAATGGTTTTAATTTTTAGAAAGAAGTAGTCACTCTCCTAAAGAAGGAAAAGATTGAACATCACAAGTCTTCACCATACAGACCTCATACTAATGGTGTAATTGAGGCTGCCAATAAAGCATTAAACAATATGCCTCAAAAAATTATCAATAACCACAAATGTTGGCACCTACACTTGCCAAGTGCTTTCCTTGGGTACATAACCATACATAAATCAGCTACTAGAGCCACTCCTTACTCATTAGTCTATGAAATGGAAGCAGTCCTCCATATAGAGCTGGAAATTTAGAAAACAAGAGTTCTTTAAGAAGCTCAGATCTCTGAACTCGCATGGTAACATGCCTACTATAACCAACTCAATCTGATCAATGAGAAAAGGTTGGAAGAACTTCACCATACTCAGAACTACCAGCTAGGGCTTGCAAATCATTTCAACAAAAGAGTCAGAAGTCGCAATCTTCAGGAAGGCAACCTAGTCTTAAAAGAAATTGGGCAAGTCACGTAAGACCCTTGAGGGAAATTCAGACCTCCTTGGAGTACACCCTACATCATAAAAAAGATCATGTCTGGCAGAGTCATCATCCTGATGGACGTCGATGACAATGATTTCAGTCATCTGACCAACCTCAGTCAACTTACAAAATACATCATTTAGTGTTCTTGTTGCACGAGCATACATTCAGGCATCACATATCTATAATAAGAACTATGTGGACCCAATTCTTTAAAAATCATTATGTTCTTCATTTTTTAAAATATTTTGTAAGAAGATACGTAGGCAACCCTCACAGGTACAATCCAAAGCATTCAATAAAACTCAATTGTTTCACATCATTTGGTCTCTTTAACATTGTATGCAAGAGTTAAAACGAATAAATGAACAAATTCAAAAAAAAAAGAATGAAACCCACCAAGTTGAAAACCCAAGTGGATGGCTTAGTAAAAATTTAGGGTATAGCCTGCTAGACTGAAAATCAAAAAGGCAGTCTAGGCAACAATAAAGGCAACTCGCTAAGTTGAAAACTCAAAAGGGCATCTCAGGCAAACATAAGAGCTGAAATAAAATAAATGCCACCAAAATAAAGGTTCAACACATTTCAAGTCAAGATTGTTTTTATCAAAAATAGTCCACTTAGTTTTCTTTTTTCAGTTTCAAAACATCCCTATTAGAGTGGCCAGTTGTGAGGCCCCGTTTGAACTTGCATGGCAGCCATCGCGCCTCCGGGTTTCTGGCCCGAGGAAACTGACCACGTGGGTCAGATTGTGGATGTTGTTGGTTTTCAAAAAGTTTCACTTTAGGTGAACCCCTTATGGACTCGTTAGGTGTATGTGTGAATGTGTAAGTCATCGCTTAATTTTTAGAAAAGCATTTATTTTCATGGTAATTAAGAATCTGTTTAACTCCATTTTGAAATTTTGATATTTTATCCAATTTTAGGAAAAGGCGAGCCTCAAACCTAAGAGTGGATCTAGGGACTCTTGATTGATAAAAACATTTATTTTAGAAAATCATTTTAGCTTCCAAACAATTTTAGCTTAAAAACTATATGATTTTGGTTAAAAAGATTTTCAAGTATGCATGGCATACCATCAAGGTGCATGAGCATAATAAAGCATACTTGAAAAGATGTATAGATAGTTATATACCATGTATGATAGTTACTATATGAGAGCGGTAAAGGCAATTAAAAAGGAATAAATATGGGTCCTTCCTCTAGCCCAAAATGGATTTTAAGGAATGCACATATCCCCAATAAAAAATTAAAAATAAAATAAAGCAAATAAAATAATTACATCAATATACTAAAAACAAGTAAGGGGATCCCTTCTCCAACCTAAAAAGGTATAGGAAAGACACACATTCTCCAAATGACAAATATAACAACAATAGCAAAATAAAGGAAATGGCCAACACTAATAAAAAATAAAATGAAATAAAAAAAGAATAAATAAATAGCATTAAAAAAAGGAATTTAGAAAAGATTAGAGTTGAAGCCTTAGAACGGCTTGCTGGTGTATTCCTTTGAATGAAAATCAAATATCATGCCATTCTCTCTTTTTGCGAAGGGTTGGGGTTGTTTTGAAAATCCTAAATTGGTGGTTGTATATTCAAAAGCTAATTCATTTTAATTTTGAAAGAATTAACCGAATAGGCTTTAATCAATTCAATTTAGATTAAAGAAAAATGGATTTTTGAGATGATATGAATTACCTAAAATTCAGTTTTTTAGGATTTTAATTAATTTTTTTTAAAAAAAGAAAGGATACCAATACCATTTGATTACTACTTTTTTCTTTTGGGGTGGAGGAATAGGTGCTTCTGATAGCTTGATGAAGCCAGGACGAGTCTCTGTTGTGTTCAGAGAGGACTGTCAAAGAGGCAAGTCTGAGATGAATATGGAATTTTGGTGTGAATTCGGAGTGTAGTTTGGGTGTTTTAGTGTTTTTATCGGGGTTTCGACATCTAGAAATGTTTTTAGGATGAATTTGGCAAAAATTTGGCGTTGAAAAGTTGTCCTGAAATGAGGATCTGGGAGTCGAATTTATAGAAAAATTGAGTCGTAAAATGGGTCTGCAAGTTAGGCAGCCAATGCACGTGCTAGGCAATCTGTGCGTGTTCTAGGCAACTGTTGCACATGCAAGGACACTATCCCTTGCTCCAGGCACTTGGCTCATGCACTTGGTTTGCAGTCCCGATTCAATCCGATTTGGGTTGTTTTTTGGACTTTCTAGGTTCGTTTGAGGTCCGATTTGAGCATGGTTTGAGCCAATGGGCTCATATTGATGGGGTAGATTTTATGATATTAAAAAAAATGGTATTTTCCTTAAAAATATGTTTGGATATATAAAATTTTTCATATAAACCTTACAATCTGAAAATTTTGTTTGAGGGGCTGTCTCCGATGTAGCAAGGGAGGCTACCCCCCAGACTCTGTTCTGTTCCCAAACCTTTAAATCTAGTTGAGAGTTATGAAGTGATCAGTGATTCTGGAGGTGGAAAATTAAGGGTTCATACTATGCAATGAAAAAAAAATTATAAGTTGAGTTTACAATTGAACAATTTGTTTTGAGTGAGTAATGATTAATAGAAAGAACGAGACATAAATAAATAAATGGAAAAGCAATTACTAATTTTATTGATATTTTAAAAATAATTATAAAGTTAATGGCCAACATAATTTGCTACATTTTAAACTCACAAAAAACAAAGAAAATCCATAATTTAAAGTCGATCCCTAATCCACAAATCACTTAATTAACCTTTAAAAAGAATTTATCCTAGTTCTTTGCACTAGGAAGTTCAGCCTCCAGTTCCTGATAGTTTTTTCCTTCATCAGCCTGGTCTTTCATAGCCATTCTCAGATTTTCGGCCAACTTCTTTCCTTCTCCATATGGCTCCTGCTCGCTTGATCCACATCCACTTTCTAGGACCTTAATTTGCGAAGCTTAGCCTCCATAAATTCTATCTCTTTGGAAAAGGTGGTACTCTGCTTAGAAATCTCTAGCCCTTTTGTTTTCATTTCCTTCCCTTGGTTCTTGAGGTTGGACACCTCTTGGTTGAGTTGGGTTACCTTGTCTGAAGAAGAGCGATAAGAGCTCTCAATCCGATGAGCCTGCTTGTAGGTATTTACCAGCTGGTCGAAGTAGAGAGATAGAGAATCCACAATATCTTTCAATACTGGACCAAAGTGCAGACTTAGTGGAGACAATAAGATCTTGATCATCTAGGAAAGTTGAACTAGCACCCTTAGCGGCTGAGAGTGTCACCTATGTTTCTTAATCTCTTTATCTGTTGAGGGTTCTTTAACCGATGGTATCTCTGGTTCAAAATCGGCCAAAGGAAGATGAGTCGAGCTTTCAATATCCTTAGTCCAGAGGGTTTCAAAAGAGTTTTAGAAAGCCTACAAAATATAAGTTAACACATAAACTACTGGAAAAAAAAAAGATGAGTCATAGAATCCAAGGGAATACCTTAGGGTCCGAAGAATCATCACTAGGGTGCCTAGTAATAACTATTTGGGCAAAATTTCCCTTCTCAGCGACAATAATAGCTCCATAAGAGGTCTGAACATTAGATAAGACTTCAGCAGCTATGGAGACATGAGAATTAGATCTCTTTGACCAATATGATTTGAGAGACTTACAGTGGCTATACTTGTAATGGCTGGACTTAGAATTGCTTAAGTGATGATTGGACTAACTAGAGAATGATCCAATTTAGAGTGTTGACTCTTGTGTTTGGACTTCGCAAATCCAGACGATTCTTGTTTACCCCTTTTTCTAATATGAGTCTCAAGGGTTTCTTCTTCTTCTTCTTCAACTTGTGCTAATGACTCGACACCGATATTTTTCCCCATTAAAAATGGGACTTTTGAGAGATTCAACTCTAGGAAATGAGGTAATTTCATTTAAGGAACATGTAAGGAAAAAGTTAGATAGATCTATATAATAAGAATGATGAAGAACCAAGGTTAAGAAACTTATTGAAGGGAAAGGAGGAAGAGTCTAAGTGTGAAGAGTTGCTGCTTTGGGACCATGGTCCATATAAGTCGAATATTCAAGAATCAACTTAGGGATAGCAACTAGAAGAAAAGGAATGTTAGGGCATTTGAAGGAAAATAATGGAAAATACAATTCTAAAAGTATTTATCGATAGACCGAATGGGAAGATTCCATTCATGGAAATCTAAAAATAATATTGCCTTTGGTCGAGGCATTAGATGAAGTAAAATTGGATCTGTAACCCCAAAGGGTGTAATGGTCAAACTCACTCAGTTTATTTCTTTTACTTTTAAGGGCCATAATTCTACAAGGTGTTCTATGTACTTAAAAGGGTGTCCTCTATGGGAATGTTCTTGAGTGAATTTCCAGGACAATTCTCGAGCCTTATTTACTCTTCTAGCTCAACCTTTCTTATTTTATTTACAATTTATTTTTATTTGAGCCTCCCTATCCTTTTAAATAAAACTAATACAATGGGCATATTTTATGTTGTAAAAAGATTCAAATCTCTGAATCTCGACTAAGTGCATAGCTTTGCTTTTAGACGATCCATGTTCCTACATAGGATGAGAAGCAACATTAGTGTGAGGTTTATCAAAAGACTATAATCTCCAAATAGTGTCAAAATCCTTATTAAAATATTGATTGACCACCTTTCCCCACCAGGAAGTAAATAAAGGATCGGTTTGGAGTTTGTCAAGGATATAGTCTAACTCATTAGAAATGGCTTGGTTGTAATATGGGTCATTTATTTCTATTAGCGTATACAAAAGGGACTTGGGGCAATTATATTGGCTATCATTGATCGAGAAATATATAAGGAAAGGGAGCCATTGGGTAAAGCTTATTTGTCGAGCACAAAAGTTGGCATAGGATACCTCAACACCATATTTAGCATTTATTTGGGTGTTGCCATAAAGATCTCAGGAAATTAAGGTGCTAACTCAATAGCAGCCCCATTCAGCATCATCAAGGTTCTATTGGTCAAGACGGTGATTGCTAAAATTATTTTTTGTCTAGGGAGGACCGAATTCACTAGGCCAAAAATGATAAAAAAAAAAAAAAAAAGATGTCAGCCCAATGTTTAGTAGAATAAAAGAGGTAGAAGGTGTCTTTAAAAGTAAATGACCTAAGTTCTAATAATATAATGAGGTGAGAGTAAGTAAAGACATATTTAGGATTTATCTGAGGATAATGGTGTATAAATTAAGGGAAGTAGGCAAGAGGCCACCGTTGAATAATCCACATATGACAATTAGGTTACTGAATGGCTTTGAGCCTCCTACATCCATAAAAAAGTAGATGTCCCTATATAACTGGGAAAGAATATAGGGACTAAGATCCATCCTCCTATCTTGGAAAAGAGAAATGGCTAAATTAGTGTGCTCTTGAGTTACCTTAATCGAGGTTGTGCAAAAGATAAACTTACACAACTAGTAAAGAAGAAAAGTAGTATGTTCGCTCTCATCAAGGATGCGAAGAGTGACCCTGTGTTTATTCAAGAAGTTACTAAAAGCAAAAGCAGTTTTACTAAAGGTCAATTTGACCTATGATATAATAGAAAGGGAAGCATCAATATTTTCACCAAAAATTGAGACACTAGTAAAGCAGGTTATATCATACAAAGTGATAGACATCGGCCTAAACCTAAATGCAAAGAAATTACAATGGGATGACCAAAACAAAAGAGCAGGATAAATAATTTGTTTATGAAGAGGGATTTTTGTCAAGCATAGGTCAAGGAGATTGGCAATCCCTAACTTTTCCATGAAGAATAAAAATATGGAGAAAGCCATTGATGTCACTCTATAAAATCATGGGAGACGTGAAACCAAGCTCGACTAATACTACTTTAGGTCCAAAGAAAGCAATTATTGGTTTGTTTAAATTGGGCTCGAGCTTTCTTACTAAAGAGGGTGTTAGGATATTGGTCATCTACGTTGTTGGCAACACTCTCATAGCCTTCTTTTGGGGAAAGGTTAGCAATGCTCTTCGACATCCTGCAAGACGAAAACAAGGTCTGAAAACATTGACCGAATAACTTGAATAAAAGAATGGCCAAAAATAAAAGAATGACCGACTTACTCAAATGAAAGTAAAAAGAAGTAAGGGATCTAAAAGAAATTTTAAACATAAAGATTTTAGAGAATTGAGGTCCATAAAATTAAAAAGGAGTAAAAATGACCTTCCTTATATAGAGAAGTGACCAGAAAGGTTAAATTAATGGTGAGACCTTCCATCTTCCTAAACGATTGTAAAATATCTGGCAATAATGACACTTCAAATTCTTAAGTTACCTATACAATCTGTAAAATTTTTAACCTCAAAATTGCCACCAAATGGAAGCTTCAACACATTTCAAAATGCTTAATCAAAACTTCACCAAAGAACAAGAAAGACTCGGCCCAAAAAGAGAATGCCTTCTTTCTCCATAGCATAACTTAGTTGAAAGAAGGTAGTGGGCATTGTTTATACCATGTTTTTTAAGGCCAAGCCTATATCTGAATATACAGGCCCAAATGAACATCAGATTGAGTAAATTAGAGGTAATAGGTCTAAATATGGTAAGATGCGTGGCCCATTATTAGGTTTCCACCACCTTACTCTTTTTTGGGATTGAAATACCCTTAAAAGGTGTTATAAATAGGAAAAGACTTAGATTCCAAGGGACTTCTATGTTAGTAGTGAATGCCTTAGAGCTTATACTCATCATGTGAATGTAAATGAAAACTTAATTGGATTTAGTATATATGTTCTTTAAATGAAAATATTCATTGTATTGAATGTATATATGTCCCTTAAGTATTCTATAGGGAATCTATTCTCAAAGAGTTTGAGACTATGAGTGACAAATTGCCCTTTATTAGATACTTTAAAAGTTATTCATGGTCATAGGATTATTGGTAGGGACACCATTAATCTGGAAGACCATCACTTCTATTGTCATCCATGATAGGTATGAGATACTTATTGGTATGGAGGTAGTTAGTCTCATGCTACAAATATATAATATCGTGACAACTTGTGAGCATACTCATTGGATGAGTAAGTTAAACAGTGACGTTAAATGATGATACATTGGTCATTACGAACTAGTCAATATTGCATCATCTAGATCATAATTATGCATATAATCTTTAGACTTGAGGTGACATGTTATCTAGCATATTCGTGGCTATGGTTTGTTACTGCTTACATACCGATGCTACTTATGTATTGGTATATGGCTTGTGGTGGCCATAATCAGTGATATGTTTGGATAAGTATTCAACCAAGAAAGTATTCATTAACTTGGGTAACCAAGGAAGGAATCCTGTAACTTTTGGTTATTTTTTATATGAAAATCCCTAGACAGGGTGGATAAGGTTCACTAGAAAGCATTTCTTGTAGGAACCGAGTTTATCGAGAACTCACACAAGATAGAGGTCATATGATTTGGCATATAGGGTTTGACTATTCCATGACCCTAGCTAAGATCAAGAATTCATAATGATGGGATTCAAGTGTATAGTAATTATGATCGAGAGGTCCATGTAGTGTCAAGGATATGATTACCAACATTCATTTCTAATTAGGTAGTCATGATATGTTATGCTAGACGTCACTCACGACTTATGGGACTAAGTATGTAATAAGTATTACACACTTGATGGGAAGAAAAGAGTTTTCTTTATCCCATTGCTAATTAGAACATGAACGTAGTAAGTCACACACCATATAGCAATTCCTATTAGTTTATATAAAATATTTGATGATTAATTAAAGAGTTTAATTAATTGTTAATGATAATTGAATTAAATTTGTAATTAAATTTACAAAATGCTAGCATGTCTTGAAGTTTAATTCATAAAGTAATTATTTCAATTATGTCATAGTTTGTATGAGATATAAATGGGCATGACTAATTGAAATGGTTTTGGATAAACAAATAAATTAATTAAATATGATATGAGATGCTAGTTTAATTCACATTAGATGTGGTAAACTGAGATTTAAAGGTGATTCCTACTAATTATGTGCTTAATGTAGTTGACTAATTGACTAGTCAAATAGTCAATTATCAACTAGAACAAGCAACCTATCTTTCACTACACTTTTCCTTAATTTAAGGAAAGGTTGTTGGATAAGTATGAGTATTAATATGTTGGTGTCATCTTTTGCCTAACACAAGTCACTCAACCTATAGGAAGATGGAGAACTATTCATCTTCTTCTTCCTTTGGCTAGAAAGAGAAACTCTTTATGAGTTAGAGAGATAAAGTTTAAAATTCACATTAAATAGAGAGAGAAAGTTTGTTTTGAAGAAGAGTTCTTCAAACACAAACTCTTCTTTTATTAACCTTTGAGAAAGGAGTGTTGAGAAGCTTGAAAGTCCAAAACCAATCCTCAAGTCTGAAGTTCTTAAGTACAAGAGTAAGGATAAAAAGTTTGTGTAACTAAAGAGGGATAATTCAAGTTTCTTAAAGAGAATTTGAGAAAAAGCTTTTGGAAAAAGCTAAGTATATTTCAAGTTAGAGGCTTCACATTTGGAGAGCTTAATGAAGGAAGGTGGGAGGTATTTAATGCTAATAGCCTTTCTTTGTTCAATTTGTGTTTTGCACATAAATTGGTTATTATATCCTTGATTGAAGTTATGGGTCCAAACTTAGGTTTATACATTTATTAAAGAGTTTGATAAATGAATAAACCCTTAACATAGCACTAATTTTCAAAGAGTTTCAAAATTTCTAAAGATTTTGTAAAAGAGTTTTGACAAAATATTTAAGTACCCAAACCCTAAGTTAGGGCAATGTTTCAAAGAGTTTAAATAATCATCTAACCTAATTTTGTTAAAAGAGTTTTAACAAAGTTAATTTTTTGAAAAAGTTTTAAAAATCGATAATTGAATCTTTCTCGATTCGTTCTTCTTGCTTCTGCTTCGCGGCTCATAATTTTTCTTCAATCTGACATCACATAACTCAAATTAGTAATTTGCTTCTCAGAAAAATTCCAACCTGAAGTTGAATCAAGGGACAACATAATCTACCTACATATTACCCAACTTTGGTTGACAGTCCTTGACCTATATACCAGACTCTGCCCGAGGAAAGTGATAGCTATCGACTGATAGCTAGACAATGACAATTACATTTCAAGTAACAAATCCCTTCAGGATGGAGTTGATGATTAGTTAGCCTACATACAGAATCCTGACAAGGGTTTTATCTTTTATTGTCTTGCTTGTGTTTCATTTAATATCTTGGTATTAGGAAAAATCAATGAGAACCACATAAAAGAATGCATTTTTTATTGTCAATATATAAACTATCAAAAAGATTATTGTTCATTTGATTGCTTCTTTGACCGATAGTCATTTCTAAAATGGAGACACATTAAACAATCTTAAGACTTTGTGATTGGGACATTCAGACATAAACAGTCTCAGTGATAATGTCTTAAGATTTTTTAATGGGTCTCCATTTTAGAAATGACTATCAGTCAAAGTTGTAATCAAATGAACAATAATATTTTTTGGTATTTTATATATTGATAATCAAAAGTGCAATTTTTTTGTGGTTTTTACATATTTCCCTACTACTGTGCTATTAAAGGAAATACAACTAAAATAGTAAAAGATAAAACCCCTATCAGGCTTCTGTATATAGGCCGAGCGATCATCAACTCTATCCTAGGAGGAATTTGCGCTTGAAATGTAACTGTCATTGTCTGGATATAGGTCGATGGCTATCACCTTCCTCAGATAGGGTCTGGTATATAGATTAAAGATTTTTCATATCAGTTTTCCACAGATGGCGCCAATTTGATGAGTCTGAGTTCAATAATCTTATGATCTCTTGGGTTAGACTTAGCTTGTATGCTTGAAATGAGCTTGCACAAGGAATAAACATGAGCTAGAGGACTAGGCTTTGTGCATGATAAGGACCTTTCAATGCTCAAGTCAGTATTTTTTGGTTTGTGACACCCTTGAGCCCCTTGGAGCTCTTAGGAACTTAGGGTTATAGTCTTTTGGAGAGTTTAGTATAGTGGAACATACCTCAAAATGTGTTCCATTTATGACCTATTTATAATGTTGGTTAGAATCCCAAAAGGGATAAATGGTATCATGATATTGGGCCAAGTGTTGGATGTTAGAAGATAAGGGCAGTGGTCCCTCCTTAGAAGAGTGACATGTATCATTATCTCCATGGGGGAATATTCCATGAATCCATTAAAGATGATGATATGACGAAAGCATATTCGGGTGGGACGTCTTTATGATGAAGACAAAACCTAAGTGGGTCCCAACACTCGAAGCTTGTCTTTCGTTTTATGTCTTCTAAATCGAGTTGTCTTTGATTTTTCCTTGTTATTTACATTGATTTAGAGTTTTAGTTACTTAATCTTAGGGTTAAAAGTTCACATTTTTTTCCCTAGACCCCTATCATATTACAATAGTCATAATTACATTAACTTCTTGTGTATTGAGTATTTTGTATATTGATTATAAGAAGAAAGTGAATCTAATTAATACATGTTATATTTATAAACACATTACATTAAACTAATTTTATATTACCAAACACAACAATATAAAATTTCATTATACTTCTCATTACATTAAACAAAATAGTCTTATATTTTTACAAAAACCTATCACTATAAGAAAATTATGATTTACCGACCTCGATTACTAATCAAATTTTTTGGGTTGGTAATTACAAGTCCAATAATTATACTTATCGACCAAATTGTGAAATAAATTATTTACCGATGACTTACCAACCTAAAAAATGGGTCACTAATTACTAATGCAATTTTGGGGTCGGTAAGTTGTCACTAAATTGGCGGCAAAAATTTATTAACTTCCCACCAAAAATATATTGACCAGTTTCTAACGAATTAATTGGGTCGGTAATTAGTGACCCATTTTTTGGATTGGTAAGTGGTCAGTAAGTATGAGGCGTGAAATCAAATTTTTTCATTAAAATTAATGGACAAATGAATATATTTACCGACCTAATTTTGGGGTCAGTAGGGGGTCGGTAAGTTTTAATATAAAAACAACTTTTTCCCAATTAATACCAGACCAACCTAACCCCTTATCCCTCAACTCTTTCCCCATTCCCGTTTGAGCCAAATCCCTATCCTTCACAAATCTAGAACCGGCCCTCACGATTAAACCCATATCTATCGAGCCTTTGACCCATAACCCATCTTCGTTGACCTATTACTTTTGTGTCTGTCGAGCTGCCATCTTCGGTGAGCTTTAATCAACAGTAACTGCCTCAAATCTAAAACCACAGAACCAATTCAGTCTCCTTTGGCTAAACCCCAAAACCCAAAGCTTCTACATTGTCTTTCATCATTGATCCACTATTGACAGCCGAGCAGCAGCAACAAAAGCAGAGGAGCACTGCATGCAAGGTAATGTTTTAGGGAAAAGTTGTTTTTGTATCAACATATGGTATTGATCAGCTCCACTATTTCATCTTAGTTTTTTGATAAGTAAATTAACACAAGCTTGATAATGATAAGGTAAATTAGTTAGTTTGTTGATAAGTAAATATATTTTTATTCATTTTTGTGTGCCTTTTGTTTTTCTTTTATGGATAATTTAATGGCCTGGCTCAAAAATGTTTTATGGGTTGTTAGCAATTGATTGATTATTTAGTTGGGCATTGCAATTTTATGGGTTATTTTGAAAGGAAAT
>CAOJBK016244081.1:0-20821 GCA_948294925.1 Codiaeum variegatum | reverse complement strand
ATTGAATCATCTCTCTTTGGTTATCCAAACTTTTGACTTAGCTCCTTTACTTAAGAACTTGAGACTTTAGGATTGGATTTGGACTTGAAATCTTGTCCACACTCCTTTCTCAAAGGGAAGTAGAAGAAGAGTTAGTGTTTTAAAGAACTCTTCTTCAAAACTAACTTTCACTCTCTAACTAGTGTGAATTTTAAGCTTTCTCTCTCTAACTCAAGGAAGAAGATGATGAATAGTTGTTCATCTTTCTTCAATGTGTAGAGTAAATCTTAGGCAAAAAGATGACACCAACTTTCTCTTATACCCGAATTTTTCTTTTCCTTAAAATAAGGACAAAAATGAGAACATTGTCTATTTAATTTTGTTGACCATTTGACTAGTCAACTAATCAAATAGATTAGGACTTTAGTTAGTAGGAATCACTCTTAAACCTTAATTAACCACATCTAATGTGGATTAAGTTAACATCTCATGTTAAGCTTAATTATTTTAATTATTTTTCCAAAACCATTTCAATTAGTAATGCCCATTTGTATCTCATACAAACTATGACATAATTGAAATTAATACTTTTGTGAATTAAACATCAAGACATGCTAGTATCTTTATAAATTTAATTACATGTTTAATTCAATCATCATTAACATTAATTAAACTCTTTAATTAATTATTAAGATTATAAATACAAGCTAATGGGAATTGCTATATGTTGTGTGACTTACTAAGTTCATGTTCTAATAAGAAATGGGATAAAGAAAACTCTTTTCTTCCCACCAAGTGTGTAAACCTAGTTGCACACTTAGTCCCATAAGTCATGACGTCTAACATAACATATCACGACTACCTAATTAGAAATAAATGTTGGTGATCATATCCTTGACATTGCATGGACCTCTTGATCATAATTACCGTGTACTCGAATCTCTTCATTACGGATTTCCGATCTTAGCTAAGGTTATGTAATAGTCAAATCCTATATGCCAGATTACATAACCTCTATCCGGTTTGAGTTCTCGATAAACCCGGTTCCTACTAGAAACTCTTTCTAGTAAACTTTATCCACTCTGGCTAGGGATTTGCTTATTAAAAACAACCAAAATTCATAGGATTCCTTCCTTGGTTACCCAAGTTAATGAATCCTTTCTTGGTTGAACACTTATCCCAACATATCACTGATTATGGCCACCACATGCCATATACCAATACATGACTAGCATCGGTATGTAAACAGTAACAAACCTTAGCTACCAATTTGTCAGATAATGTTCCACCTCAAGTCTAAGGATTATATGCACAATCATGATCTAGATGATGCAATATTGACTAGTTGGTAACGACCCATATATGCATCTTTTAACGTCATTATTCAACTTACTCATCCAACGAGTATGCTCACGTGTAGTCGCGACAACACATGTCTGTAGCATGAGACTCACTACCTCTATACCAGTAAGTATCTCATACTTATCATGGATGACAACATAGGTGATGGTCTTCCAGATTAGTGGCGTCCCTACCAATAATCTTACGACCAGTAACAACCTATAAAGTATCTGATAAAGGACAATCTATCACCATATTCTCAAACTCTTTGAAAATAGATTCTCTTACAGAATACTTAAGGGACATATATACGCTCGATACAAGGAATAAATTCATTTAAAGAACATATATACTAAAGCTAGTTAGGTTTTCATTTATATTCACATGATGAGTGTAAGTTCTAGGGCATACACTACTAACACTAGTGATTTTGAATAGTGATCAAGGTTTTATGAGAAGAAGAATTAGCCATGAGATTGTATTTTTGTTATTTTCTCTTATGTGAATCAAGTTTTGATACCATAAAGAGGATAATAGCAAATAATATAATTAGATTCCTTCATTCAACGAGATAAAATCATCTCGTATATATACAAACATAAACAAGAGATAAAGGAAGGAGTAAATAAAAAATAAATAAAAGATTTGGTCCCCAACAATGACTAAAATTATAGCCTATAAGTACAAGAAATCAAAAAATTAACTAGAAATAGAATATTCACTAGCCGTTGTTGAATTTCCTTCTTGAGTAAAGCTGGACGCATGGTTGGACATTTTATCATACTGTTTATCCTACATATTTCTATTTTTCTTCTTCTTCATATTGTATAGATGTACGGTTGGACTTCTTGCCATGCAAAATTTCTTTTTCATTTGAGCCCAGATAGTAGTTTTTTCTATGATGATTTTAATTTGAGAGAAAAATTCAAAAGTTTGTAATCTTCTCTGTTAGACTGAATTTTTAAATTCTTTTATACTAAAGAGATGCCAACATAGTTGTATGTCTAAATACACCATCTGATATCTATCTTCATCTTTTACTTTTTTTTTTAAAAAAAAAAACTCTTCTTTACAAACAAATTAAATAAAGCAAAAGCATCTATTTTAGTTAAGAGAATTTACAAACTATCAAATCAAACTCATATTAAAATAACTTTCAATTTGATCATCCAATTTGATTATCTAACTTTATATTTTATTACAAATCTAACACAAAACTCAAAATGACGCGTTTTGGATCTGCTTAACGGGTTGGCTAATTGATGTGACGAAAATGCAAACTTTCATGTCATTATAAAATGATGTCATTTTGGGTCTTGTGGTAGATTTGTAACAAAATGTAAAATTGGATGATTAAATTGAAAATCATTTTAATATGAGTTATATTTGATAGTTTACTAATTTTTTAGGATAAAATGAATGATTTTGCCATAATAATGAAAAGCTAATGATTTGTTTTGTTCACACTTTAATTGAAAAACAATGATAATAACAATTACAAGCATGTACGTGTATATTCCGTATGTTAAATGCACTACTCAAGGTGGGAAACAATTTTCACCCAGAAAGAAAACTAAATTAATACATGACACTATTTTATGTAGCTTTATTCGCTCATTTTGAGCAGACTCCCTTGTATATTTCAAAGAAAATTTAAGAAAAAAAAAAATATATATATATATATATATATATATATATATATATATATATATTTTCTGTTGTTTAATTATTGCTTCATAAAAAAACTATTTTGCTTTTGGTAGATTTCAGCCTCATTTTCAGACTCTTCTGTCCTTCTGAATGCCTAGTCTTGCAGCCTTTGGTTTCAAAGTAGCTTCATATATATGTTCCTAGCATTTTGGAAGATCACTTGGAGGAGGTAATATTGATTCATTTGGGCCCTTGCCATTGTCCACCACAAATGCCATCTTTAACTCCCACGATGTATGTACTTCCAAATGGCAATGCATAAACCAAACACCTACACATTTGTACAATTTTTTCAATACCTAAATTAATACACTTTACCAATCATGTTCAGAAATGCAATTCTAATGAGTAATCATTGCTCTAAAATTAACAATAAAAAATTTTTTAAAAAAAATTAAAAAATAACAATGCTATATCACAAACTACTAATTTTTTATAATATTATAATAAACATGTTAAGATAATATTTCTATTAAGTGTCAAATAACGCTCTACTATAAATATTATGAAATCTGACTTAAATTTTAGCATGTTATTTTATTTCAAAAAGAAAAAGAAAATTGTAACCATTGCCTGCCAATGAATATGGAATGTGTATGTGAAATCTCTATGTCAGGAAAAAGACTAATTTGACAAGCTACATTTTCAAAGCTAAACTCCCACAAATTAACTTCAAAATTAATCAAATTGTTGGTGGAAGAATTTTCTAAAAATTAAAATACTAGATTTTCATCTAGAGATTTCATATTATGAGAAAGATCTAATTTTTTAAAAAAGAAGAATATAAAATTACCTGGATTACCTGCTCTGAATCAAATAGCAGTCCACCCCGCAGTAGGTGCACTATAAGTATTCCTTTCAACAGGATCAACAAAAGATCAAAATTTCCAAATCGTTTACCAACAACAAAGAAATTAGACCCATGAAGATGAAATGGATGGCTCTCAGGTGCAATAATTCCAGTTCCTTGTATCACAACTTGAACTGTTGAATTAAAATCCAATCTATAAACTTTAGTCCCAAATTCCCAGTTTAATTAAAAGGCATTAATGGTTTAGCTGGAAAATCATTAGTAAAAACCCCACTAATATTATAATATTGTCAATAATTGGGGATGCAGCTATTAAGTATTTTCCAGTGATTTGGTCTGCTTTTAGGAGGAAATTTGTCGTCTGTCCTGGACCTAAGAAGAGTGTGTCTGTAGTTAAAGGTTTAGTGTAACAAGCATCAACTTCAACAACTGTTAAACTGTGGCCTGCTATCTTGAAAAATAGCTCATCGTTTACTGCTGCATTTATAAGTCGGATCAAGTAGGTCTTGCCATGTTCAACATGTAATGTGTAGCCTGCAAATCAATAATCCAAGCATATTGTCAACATATTAGGTGGCAAAACAAATTGCCATAGCTTGATTAATCACTGCTTCAGTATCTGCTTTCCACCATTCACCTACAAATTAATTGACAAATTTACACAAAAAAAAAATTACAAGAAATTAACATAAAATTATTGAATGATCTGACCTAATACGATGATTTTTTCCTTGTGAGGTTTAAGAAATGGATAAGGAACTTCTTTTTTAGGCAAGATGACAATAGCACCATGGACAGTTGCCCTTAGCCATGAAATATGTGCATGCCAAAGAAGAGTGCCTCTTTGTCCTGTAAGTGTGAAATTGTAAACATAGCTTTGACCTTGTTGATAACCCTCACATTGACATTATCATCTTCCCTTGCATAAAGTGGAGGCCCTGGAAACTTTCCATTGATGGTGACTATGGATTTACTTGAACACAGCTTTGTTGTGTTCTTCGTTACCACCTGCATGCATTAACAGTTGAAGATTTCTTTAATGTTTTTTTTTAAAGGTTATTATAAAAAGGTAAAAGTATTAAAAATATCCTGAAAAATATACTAACTTTTAGATCTACCTCAACATTTAAAACGTTTCAATTTGCTATTCAATTTTGTCTTTCATTTTAAATCTACCCGATATGACATGTAGCACATCTTAGAGTGCGCCACATACCCTATCAAGTGAGTTTCAACATATACCACATGTCATGTGGAGTAAATTTGAAATGGTTCACAAAATTGAATAACAAATTGAAATATTTTAAATATTGAAATAAATATAAAAGTTAGTATATTTTTTAGAATATTTTTGATACGTTTACCTTATAAAAATGCATGTTTTTTTTTGCCCATGAACTATTGAATGAAGTCGAGTTTATTTGTTACCTATGTATCAAATATTGGCTTAAGTACTCGTTATCAATATAATATTACATAATATCATTCTTAAGAAATTCATGTAATGATTTCTTGTTTTAGCTTAATTGAAAATAATTTAAATATAAATTGAAATTTTAATTATAAGTTATTGATTATAAATTAAAAACCATTAAGTTAGTTTATTAAAAAGATTGTCTGTAAAATTAACTAAAATTTATAAAACGACATAAAATTGAATATATTTTGGTAGGTTATTTTCAATTTTATTGTAAAAAAAAAAGGTGATTTTTTTTGTGAAAAATGAATTTTTCTCTAATATTTTAATTTATATTATTTTTCATAATTTTTTTTAAATGTATAAAAAACTTTGATTATATAAAAATATAATTTATTTTATGTAAAATAATAGTTTTACAAAAATGAAAATTGATTTTGTAATTACAAAATAAAATTATTTTGAAAATATATAGTTTTTTTTATATTTTCATAAATTGGATCAATTTTCAATAAAATTTATAAGTATATAAAATTATAATACTACTTTTGTCCTTTTAATATTTCTCATTAAAATATTTTCTACACATTTAAGAAGAATTTTTAAAAAAATTAAATGAAACCTAAATTTTTTGTAAGAGGACGTCTTTTTTCGTAAAAAAAGTAAAATTATGTTGTTTTAAATAAGGTAATCATAGAAATCACATTTAGTAACAATGTATAAAATGAAGTTTTTTTTATGGATAAAAGCATTAAAATATAAATATTTAACTAGAATTTTCTGAAGCTAGGGGAAAATTTTTTTAAAGAAAGGTAAAATTTTTTTTTAAATCCCATTTATCAAACATCTCTAAATATTGAATAAAATAAGTTAATAATCCAAAATCTAAATCAAATGTAGTACCAGAATAAAATAAGTAATATATTTTTTAAAATTACAAACAGTTTAAATATTTAATCATTTATTGCATTCCACTTGAATTTTTAATTAAAAAAATTTAACTAATCATTCTAAGTATTTTTATTTAATTAAAATTTTTTAAGTTATAGTTATGCAACAAAATTTTTTTTTAAAGAAAAAGTTATCAAATAAACTTAAAATGATTAATTATTAAAAAATTTCATTTTAAGTTTTAAATGATGTTAACTTGAGTTATTAATCACCCTTAATTAAAAAATATTAAGTATAAAAAAAAATAATTTCTAATATATATGATTAATTGAAACAACATTGTAGTTTTTTTTTTCATAAAAAATTAAAAAGAAAACATTGTAGTCTTTTTAAAAAATATATATATTAATGAGACAAATAATTAGTTATTTTAAGAGGCACCAAAACAAAAACTGAAAGCTCTGCTCATTCTTTTTTTTTTTTTTTTATCATTTTCTAATTAAGATATATTAGGCAAGATAAGCTCATTAATTTGATTTTCTTTACCTGCATTCCATACTAACCATAAAAACTATAATTTTTTTTCAATCAATTATACTTACTGTAAAATTATAATGACGAACAGCAGATTCAACCAAAGCTGGAAAAAGGAAAATGAGGAGCAACATTGTGTGAGGCAAAGAAGAGCACTCCATAAAGTGAAACGTTTCTTTCTTATTCTCTTGCTTTGATGGACTGGAACTAGATCTCTAATGTATGACTAACAACCCTTTAAGTTTATGAAGAAAAAAGTATTGATAGACTGTCGTTTTAAGCTGTTAGGTGAATGAAAATTGCATTCATATTTTTTGTTGATGAGGATTGTATTTTCCTTGCATGTTACACAAACTAGCTACTCGTCCTCTTCA
The DNA here is from genome assembly GCA_948294925.1 of Codiaeum variegatum. Taxonomy (NCBI): domain Eukaryota; kingdom Viridiplantae; phylum Streptophyta; class Magnoliopsida; order Malpighiales; family Euphorbiaceae; genus Codiaeum; species Codiaeum variegatum. The sequence goes on along the minus strand of CAOJBK016244081.1, from coordinate 13,764 downwards.
TTTGGAACTATGACTTTGCTGCCATTTTCAATTAACTGTAACCTTAATTTGTTCATGAAACTTACAGCTCATCTATATATTAATTTTTATATGTGTATCTTTCTACACCTAAGATCCTTGCTTCTAAAGCTTTTTAAATTTTCTCCACCTTGCATTCAGTGTTGAAGTCTAAAATGACCATTACAAAAAAAAAATTGATTGAAAAATAGCCATTATAAATTAATTAAGAATTATTCTTATATGTGCAAATAAAGAATCCTTTGCATATATCTCCCTCGGGAAATAATCCTTTTCATTTTTATTTTTATTTTCTTGTTTCTAAACCCTTAATTAAATTAATAGGATAGTAAATTATTTTTTCTCACCACAAGTGATTGAATATCTACTACTATCAGATACATAAATGATGCTATGTGAATCAGTCTGACTGTCCCAAGTGACCGCTAGTCATCTAAGTTAGTCTATCTCTTTGAGGATAAAGGCACATTAGAGACTCCGAAATTGGCTAGTCACATCAAAATCTGACCTACAAGAGTAGTTCTCTCATGAAATTCCTTACTACATTAGATGTGGATTTATCTCAGAGCCACAAAAGGAAATCCCAAATCGAACTAGCCACATCAAAATCCAACCTACAAGAGTAGCTTTCCCATGAAGTTCCTGATCATATTAAATATTGATCTACCTTGCCCAAGTTAAAGGCACAAAAGGATATCCTATATCATTAGCCGCATTGAAGCCTGACCTGTAGAAGTAGCTCTACTTGAAATCCCTGACCACATTAGATGTTATGCATAAGCTACACTTCTCTTGTAATATCCACTACCACAATCTCCACGTCTCATATATAAGGAAATGATTACTAACATTGACCTATTATCCAAAACCCAAAGGTAAATAATCTATCTACTATAGACTGTCTAGAGAAAAAGGTTGATCACTCTTACTATACACTTTTATATTTACTTATTTTTCTCACAAAATACCTATTGAATTTTACATCTGACTGTAAGTCTAAGGGCATCACCCTGGTTCCCTTTTCTCTATTTGCGTGTAGGTGTGTTTGTTCTATCGTGGCTTAGTTGGTCTGACACTTGGTTAGCCACTTCGAAAGTTGAGACATCATTAGTGAAGTGAGAATGAATACACCTTCATCAGTAGCCATAATCTTATCAAAAGATGTCTCATCGATGTTTGGGTTTAGATCTAAATTTGAGACTAAATTTATTCCTTCAAGATCTAGATGGAAACCTTGTTCATAAACTAGAAGTGGGAGTACTTGCAAGTCGAATAGATGCATGAAGGCAAGTAGTATTAAATGCCTAATTAGGAGCCTAGGTGATTAGGAGAGACTAAACTATAGACTTCAACAATCTAGTAGCTATGCAACATTTATATGACACATATGTGGACTTAAACCAACAAATGGGAGAACAAAGATAAAAGGTGGGTCAAGGCTCTCAAGTACCTATATGTGTACTAAGTCATGTTTGAGGTCCAAGATGAGGTTGCCCCACCCCGTGCTCCAAGAGACAATACCCCAACTAGGAGTGCAAATGCTCGCAACAAAGAAAAGAACGTGTATGAAAGTCTAGTCTATAAGGAAAACCAAATGATTCAAATGTAAAAGATCAAGAAAGGAAAAGCCTCATCCTTAGAAATCTCCATCTATAAAGCTCATCCATAGGATGAGCACCTCATCCTTAGATGAAGCAAACTACTCTTCATTTATAAAGCTCATCCATAAGATGGGGAAGATAGCAAAAGCTTCTTCCTTAGACAAAGCAGCTCTACTTAGCATCTATAAAGCTTATCCATAAGATGAGTGAGATAGCAAAAGGCTATTCTTTAGATGAAGAAAGCTAGTCTCCATCTATAAATTTCATCTAAAGGATTAGCAAGACATATAGAAAAATCCTTGTCCTTACACAAAGAAAGTAACTTTTCAACCATAAAGCTCACCCACAAGATGGGTAAGACAAACAGCAAAAGCCTTAACATTAGACAAACCAAGCTACTCTCTAATCCATAAAGCTCACCCATATGATGAGTAAGAAAGATAGCAAAAGCCTCATAATTAAATGAAGTAAGCTTACTCTCTAATCCATAAAGCTCACCCACATAATGAGTAAGATAGATAACAAAAGCCTCATAATTAGACAAAGCAAGCTACTCCCTAGTATATAAAGCTCACTTATAATGTGAGCTAGATAAAAAGAAAAAGCCTCATCATTAGATATGGAAAGCTACTCTCTATCTATAAATCTCACCTACAAAATGAGCAACATAGGTGGTTGTAAGTCTCATCCATAGACAACGTGTGCCATATATCTTTAAGCTCACTTATGGGATAAGTAAAGCTTGGAAATGAATAAAAGATAAAGTTATGTTCAAGCCATAACCATGCAGGATGTGTAAGGCATTGAACTATGATTACTCTCCTATTATGTTACTTGTCCCGTCATAATATGACTCTCTCGCTCTCTCAACCTTGCCTTGTCACATTCTTGATTGCCTAATCTCTCGGCCTTAGCTATGACATAATCATTCCCGCTATTGCAATGTCACTTGCTCACTCTCTCTATCTCACCTACAACACAGTTGCTTTCCACTTTTATTCAGACTCTCATAGTCACACTAGCTCCCATATTCTCAACTATTACTCAAGCGTTTCTACGCTAAACAGGCTCAATATAGTTGTAATAAGCCTCACCATCTCACAATGGATGGTTATAGTATTTCGAGAAAGAAAATTATATTAAGATGAAATACAAATACAAAAATAGATTATCAAGTCGAAACATTAAAAAAAAGCAACATTGAAATCAATATTAATGGGGAAATACTTCAATAAAAAGCTAAGCTTTAGGGTCCACTATTGAGTCACTCAATGGCCTCAGCGCAGCAGCTGGGACTTCTTACTTACCATCTTGAGATTCAATGTTTACACCAAGTTGATACTGAACTTATAAAGGCATATTAACATTGATCTTTATTGTTTGTGGGCCTGCAAATGGGTCACAAAATGACAGATCACCTACTCCTCAGACTAGAAGTTAAAATTTAAAAAAAAAACACTTTCATATGGAATGATCATCTCTATAAATGCAGCTTTCTCAACTCCAAACTCTTCTTTGACCATGGCACTTTGTGAGGCCCCACCTCATGATGACACGCCTATGAGCTTAAGGAAACCATCATTCTTAGATGGGTTGCTTTAAAAAAGTTGATTGGGTCTCACATAGTGAACCCCTTATGGGCCCATTTAGTACAAGTGTAAAATGTGAGTTTCCATTTAATTATTTTAAAAGAACTAGTTTTCAAGGCATGACTAAGAAAACCCTTTTGACTCCATGAATATATATATACCACTGAAAAGGGTTGTGCCTTCAAACCATGAGACAGATTCAGAGACTCGTAATTTGGCAAAACATTGTGTATGAAACTTAATTATTAACACCTTAGCTCATAGAATTGTATTAATTCCGTTAAAATCATGGTTTCATGTATGCATGAGTAGTTTTAAGGGATGATGCAAGAATAAACATAAGCAGTATATTCATAATGAATGAACATAATAAGGATGCATGAACATAGTAAAAGGAATTAAAATGATTTTTGCAAGATAAAGGTAATGAATAATGGGGGGATCCTTCCTTTAGCCATTTAGGTACTAGAAGAGACACACATTCCCTCATAACAACAATTCTAGCAAACAAAAGAAACTTGACAAGAAAAATGTTAGAAATAATATCATAATAATATAATAAAATAATATAAGTAAAGAAAGGGAGAAAAGTGAATTAAACGATATAGGAGTTGATGTCTTTAACAGTATAGGGCATGCTTGTGAATCCCTTTGGATGGAAATCAAACCCCTTACGATTCTCCCTTCTTATGAATGTGGGTTTTGAAAAAGGTTTGAGAATTTCAAAAGCAAAATTTAATTTAGAAAATAATTAACCAATCATAATCCTAATTCAGATTTAGGAAAAGAACATGATACCTTAGGTTTTTTATGCTTGGGAACATAAGGACCAGATGTCTTTCGAAAGCCTGATCTCGTCTCCATTATGGAAGCAAAGAGAGACTAATGGTTCAAGAGAGAGTAAGAAATCTAAGTTTTCAGTTGCTCAGAATACTGAGGTTTACTAAAGTGTGTTTCTATTTGCTGAAAACTAAGCTAGGAGGCTATTTATATGCGATTTGAAGAGCAGAATTGTCAAAAATTGAGTCAGGACCCACAAAGTCTTAAGGGCATTTCAAAGGAATTACGAAAAATTAGGTATTTTTGGCCTTCTAATCTTGGTTTAGTTCAATTTTTAGCTTGTTTCTATCATTTTCTAAAGTGGTTTTTTCATTTTTTTTGGGCTTTTCAAGCTTTTTTTGAATCTAATTTGAGCATGGTTTAAATTTATGGATTCATCTAAACGAGACGATCTGGACATGAAAAATTTTACACATAAACCATGAAATCTACTATTTGCATCCTAGGGAGGTACCTCGAAAGTAGTGAGGGTGCTACTCCTTTGACCTTCGTTCTATTCTTGGAACTTTTATTTTGTTGAGAGTCATAAGGTGACCATTCTAGAAGGGTGTAAAATTAAGGTTTTGCAGTTGCCTCCTTATGATGTGTTATTTGTTTGAAGGCTTATGATTCCAACCTTTGCTTGATGTACGAAAGGACCCTCTTAAAGGGATGCCCCCATTCTGTTTTAGCTATAGCCAATACCATAGCTATGTGATGCATGATTTGTACAAAAGCATGAATGAAATGGAACAGATCAATCTTGGAAGGTATGGCATGAGCACTTTTCCCACACTTAATGGTGTGATAATTTATTAGGAGTTTTTAAAGGCTTGTATGAGATTATAAAATCCTATTAATCACGTGTTTTATTTTAGTGCGAGTATGGATGAAATGTACCCTATATGTAAGGAGTTTTTATCTTTGCTTAGGTTTAATCGCGAGGCTGATCTGATTGTTCTAGTTGAGAAGGTTAGGTACTTTAACTCTTTTCAGTACCTACTTTGTCTATCTATAGATCAAGATTATGGTATGGTTGTGGAGGATTGGATTGACCTATTTGATGTGACCATGATGTTTTTTTTTATGATTGAGGCTTAAAAGACGACGAGTATGCTAATAAAAGGCTGAAGGCTTTTGCTTTTTTTACTTGATAATTGGGTGCATGTTTGTGCACTCAACTGGTTGGGGTGCAGCAAGGGTAGCTGAGTTGATACCTTAGATGAGTGAGGGAAAGTCTATAGGAGACATCATCTTAGATGAGACCTCAATGAGTCTAAACTAATGCTCTAGACCTAGGGGACTTGGAGTATTAGCCCCATATTGCTTCAACTAAGCTTTTTGTTTTTTCCTTTTACAATTTCAAGGATGTGTTTTTAATTTTATTTGTGCCTTTTAAATTTGGCTGAGGGATCATCTGAAGATTGTTCCTCCTCTTATAAAGAAGGATTATTTGGCTTATTGATATTATACAAGGATTATTTCATTTTAGATGGATACTGAAAAGGAATGGATTAACTAGTTGCTGGATTTGGATCCTAATGACTTTCTTTGGAGGCCCAAGTGGTATAGGATTAAGAAGTTTATGATGAGGATCATAGGTTACCTATTGTGTGATTGAATTGAGTTTAAGGATGATGAATTTCTACATACTTCTAGAATTGTTCATCATACGGGATATGATCAAGGTGTACCCTAGATGATGCATTTTTTAAGACTACTTTAGGGACTCCTCGAGTGTTAAAAGTTATGTTTTGAGGCTGGGTTAGAGAAATTAGGACTGTAAAGCCAAGTGACGCTTAAAGGAAGATATGCGAGTATCTAACTTGATAGATTGAGACATATTGGTGCAAGGAGAGGCATAGGTGTTATGCCATTTTATAGAGATTAGGGATTAGGGACCTCTAAGTTGATTTTCTTTTGTTTTGTTTTTGTTTTAAATGTACTTTTTTTGGATTTTTTATTTGATGTTCCAAGAAATGAAAAAGTCTTTAATAAACACATTTGTTTTATTTGTTTAAGCTCTAATACCTAATCCATCCTTTTTGGATTTTCGACTTAAGGAGATGCCTTCATTGTTTCCTAAACTGCCCTTTTCCAATCTAATAGGTTTATTTCCCTAATTTTCATATAAGCTTTTATTTTTAGGTTTTCAACTTAGCAGGCTTCTTTCTTTTTCCCATTTATTTTATTTTGATTTTTACTTTTGCATGCAAATCAAAGAGTCCAGATGAAAGGAGAATGAAAATGTTAGAACATTGAATTTTATTTGATGATTTGGACCATATCCATGAATGATGCCTATGTATCTTCTTACAATAGATGTTGACATCTTGAAAACAAATTATAATATTTCTTTTGGAGAATTAAGCCCATGTAGTTCTTGTTACAGAATGACGATGCAAGATGCATATCCATGCAACAAGAATACTAGATGTAGCGTTGCTTAAGTTGATCAAGGTTACTTGGATGAGTTAATTAGTTGTCATCGATGTCCATTAAGATGACATCTCCATCAAACAAGACTTTTTTTATAATGTAAGGATGGCTCCAAGAAGTCTGAATTTTCTTTGAAGGTCTTGTGTTAGTTGTCTAATCTCTTTAAGGACAAGGTAACCTTCATAAAGGTTACGATCTCAGACCTTTTGTTGAAATGCCTTGCTAACTTTAGTTGGTAATTATAAGTTTGATGAAGGGCTTATGATTCTAATCAAATTCACTTATTTGACTTTCTTAAATAACTCTAGTAGATTAGATTCTATTGCTATAGGAAAGATTATTTCCATTCCTTAAACTAATGAATAAGAAGTTGCCTTGGTGGATGTCTTGTATTTGGTTCTATACCAAAAGAGGGCACTTAGAAAATGTAAATGCAATCTTTTGTGGTTGGCAACCATCTTTTGTAAGATGTTCTTAAGTGCCTTGTTGGCAGCTTCTATAACTCCATTTGCGTGAGGCCTATAAGAAGAAGACTTATGATATTGAATCTTTTCATTTTTTTTAGAAGAATGGCTACCTCTTTTTGGAAGTGAGATTCATCATCTGAAATGATCTCAGAAATCATATCTAGAAGTGATGTTAGTCTTAATGAATTGGGCAACTCGCTTAGAATCAAGGACTTGGTAAGGTGCAATTTCTACCGATTTGGTAAAATAGTCGATGATGACTAAAATTTACTCATAACTAACATATGAATTGGGAATAATCTATCCCATTAAATCAATGCCCCATTCAAAGAAGAGCCAAGGTGATGTGATTGGAGTGAGAGACGATGAAGAGTGCCTCTAGAGCTTGGAATACTCTTGACATGTATGACATTTTTGAAAAAAATCTATATGATCTATGTTCATGGTTAGCCAATATAAGCCTTGTCTTATTATCTTTTAAGGTAGTGCCTAGCCATTTATATGGGTGCCTTCTTCCCCTTCATAGATCCAATCCATTATTTGAAGGGCTTTATCTTTGGTTATGCATCTTAGATGAATGCCATTTCATGCTTTCTTGTAAAGAGTATCACCTCTTAGGATGTAAGTGCTGGCTAATTTCCTTAGAACTTTTCATTTAGATTTAGAAGCTCCTTGTAGATACATACTTTTGGTCAGATAATTGTAAATGTTCCAATATCATGATTTTTTTTCAACCTCCTCGAGATTCATGCAATGAGATAGGCAGCTTGATCCGCGTTTCTGTGAGGCCCCGTCCGAACACTTGAGACGTGTGCCTCAAGATGTTTCACTTAAGGAAACCACCCTTCTTGGGTGGATTGAGCACTAATGATTGGTACGTGCGAAGTCTCATATAAAAAAAACCACATATAGGCCCATTGGGTGTAAAGTGCAGGTATGTGTTGGGAGTCGCACTTAATCTTTAGAAAAATGGTTTTCATGGTGATTAAGGAACCAATTAATTTGACTCTAGAAAAAATGATTTGATTTACTGCAATGGAAAAAAAAAAGAAACTTTAGCCTTTGAACTAAAGCCAGATTCAGAGACTATAAATTTGGCTTAAAATGAATTCTAGAAAAAGTTAATTTTCTAGTTTTGGCTTTAGCCTTTTGGATTCAATTTAAAAATTATTATTTTCGTGTATGCATGATAGAATAAGAATTATACATTAATAGGTATATAACAATACTAAAATGGTGTGTGGCAAATAATAACGGGAATGACAGTCTATAAAGTGAGCGATAGAAAATAAAGGAAAAGCAATAGACAGAAAAAAATAAACAAATGGGTCCCTTTTCTAGCCATAATGGTATTAGGAATGGAACATATCCCTAACTACAGCAAACGTAAATAATAAAGCATAAAGAAAATAAGAAAATTAAATTACAATTCAACATACAAAAATGAGGGGATCCCTCCTCTAGCCATAGGGCATAGGAAGGGCATGTGTTCCCCTTTAGGTAAAATATGGAACAAAATAATAAAAAAAAAATAACACTAATATAAAAATAACTTAAACAAAAAGTATAAAAGAAATAGGAAATGGTAACAATATATAAAATAAAGTGCCAAATATGTAAAATAATACAATAAATATGATTTTAAATACAAAAGATAAAATAAAAACCATTTTGGAGTTGAAGCCCTTAACATAAGGGCTTGTTAGTGTATCCCTTTGAATGGGAATCAAACCCATGTCATTCTCTCTTCTTACAAAGGTGGGAGTTGTTTGATAAAAGTCGGGTTGGTTCAGAAGCTAATCAATTTTTAGACTTAGAAAAATTGTTAACCAAATAGGTCATTAATCAATTTTAATCTTGATTAAGAAAAATGATTTTTTGTCATGGATTCCTAGTCAGGTTCAAGAATAGTAGAAAATGAAATTGAAACTTAAGGGTTTTGATTTTACCTTAGCTTTTCATCGAAATGGAATAGGCAGTTCAGACGGTATGACAAGGCTGAAACCCGTCTCTAAGTGAGAAAGGTGTATTTTCCATGCAAAAAGTACAGGAATTTTGACGTATCTAAAAGTTGTCAAAAAATGTGTCAAGTAAGTCATATTTATAAGAAAAAAATGTATGAAAATTCGGAAATTTTGTGCATGAGCAAAGGGGATAGCACACGAGTGAAGGGGTTTGTGCACTAACAGAAAGGCTTGAACGTGCATAAAGCACTTTGTGCATTATCAGAAGCTCTTGTGCATGCGCAAGGACCTTTGCGTATGCATAGGGTGGTATGAGCATGTGCAAGCTCCTTTTTTCATGATCGACATGGTTTGGTTCGGTTCGGTTCATTCCAATCTCAGTGTTGTCGCGATTTCAGACCCATTTTGAGTCTGATTTAAGTCTAGTTTGAGTCTATGGTTTTGTACTTATAGGAAGGATCTAATGGTGTCAAAATGAGAGTTCATAGTTTTATTCTTATAGAAATAGGATGAATAAGGAACCCATCATGGTCATTGAGATCAGGGCTGCAAGAGCATTAGAGAATCTATTTTGAGCCCTTGGCAGGAATTGAAAGGACAATGTGTCAAAGTTAAATTCAAGTTCTTCGAAATGCTTATGGTAAGGAACCAAGTGCTCTTTTTTTATTTTTTATCTGTCTAGTGCTTGAGAGACTAGCATATTAGAATCCTCAAACACTTCAAGTTTTCTTATGTCAATTTGAATGGTTGATTTGAGCACATAGATAAGGGCTTCATATTCTACTTCATTATTGATTACCTCAAAATCAAGTTTGATTGCTAGATGCAAGCTTTTGCTAATAGGTGTAAGGAACACTACACTAGTTCTATATCCTTTGTTACTGGTAACACCATCAAAGAATAGCTTCCATGTTTCTATTTGAATGAACAAAATCTCTTCATCAGGAAATTCAAGCTCTTCCCAATGATCATATATTAGGGATGCGGCTAGTTGGTCAGCTATGACACTTCCTTTGATAACCTTCTTTTGCATATACTTGAGGTCATGGGTGTCTAAGATGTCCATCCATCAAGCCATTTTGATGTCAAAGACATGCCTATCCATGAGGTACATTAGTGGACCCTTGTTAGAAATGACATGTATGATGTAGGAGCCTAACTATTGTCACAATTTGTGACAAAACCATAACAATGTCAGTAAAATCTTCTAACTATAGTTGTATTTGATTTCATGAGCAAGAATCATCTTGTTCAGATAGTAGATGACATGCTCTTTGGTTGAGTCAGGAGCATTTTGTGCAAGTACAGATCTCATGCCTTCATTAGTAACTGTAAAATAGAGGAGTAATGGTACTCCAGATCAAGAAGGTTATAGAACACGAAGATATATTAGGTATTATTTGATTTGTTTGAAGGATTTTTGGCATTCCTCATTTCATTTCTTTAAGGATTCCTTTTTTAGTAGCTTGAAAATAGGGCCACATGTGTCGGCCAGTTGACATATGAATCAGCTGATGTATTGGAGACATCTAAGGAACCCCACTTATCTCTTTTTTAATTTTAGGAGGTGGAATAATGGGTTTGGATTCGATAAAGCCTACTTTAATTCCTTTTTTGATGACTATGTAGTTGAGGAATAATCCAGATGAGACTTTAAATATTCACTTAGAAGGGTTGAGTTTGAGATTGTATTAGCAAAGTCTAAGAAAGAACCTCTCTAGTATTTTTAGGTGTTCTTCGGTAGTGGCACCTTTGATGATCATGTCATCAATGTAGACTTCAATGTCTTGATCCATCATGTCATGGAAAATTATAGTTGTCATCCTCTGGTAGGTGGCTCTAGCATTCTTGAGCCCAAATGGCATGACTCATTAGCAGTAAGTACCTCATTCAATGATGAAGGTAATCTTTTCATTTTCAGGTGAGTGAAAAAGAATTTGGTTGTATCTAGCTACTAGATCAATTAAGGAAACCATCTTTGACCCTGCCATTTCATCTATCAACAAGTCAATATACAGTAGAATGAAGTAGTCTTTTGGGCAAGCCTTATTTAGATCTCTATAATTGACACACATTCTAATTTTTCCATCTTTCTTAGGTACTTTGGATGATGTTTGCTAAACATGATGGGTAACTGATAGGCTTAAAAAAGTGGTGCTATGATGGTTTGCCAACATCTTCTTTGATGGGAATTGACCATTGAGGATTGATGTATCATAGCTTCTATTTGACGGGCTTGAAATATAGATAAGTTGGGATATTATGGACAATAATGCTTGGATCAATGCCAATCATGCACTTGTCTTCCAGGTGAAAGCAGCTTTCAAAGGCTTTGATGGTTCCTTTAATAGGAGACCTATTTAAACACGCAGATGTAGTGAATGTTATTTTTGGAATGTCATGCTTTCCAATATTTATGAGCTCTTTGATTACATCCTTTATTTTATTCATTTTGTTATTCTCTTTTCTGGTTTATTAAATTCAAATTCATTAATTGTAACATCAAAAGAGAATAATGAGATAGAAGAAAATCTAGTTTGTTTTATTAATTTTGAATGGTGAAAGGTCTACATTTACATCATATTGAAAGTTTAAGCTTTGAGGGCCAGTTATATCATCATTATCATCAGTGGAAGACTTGTCAAATTCAGTCTTAGAGGACTCAAAAGATTCAAAAGATTCAGAAAGCTAGTCATATTCAAGGTCAAACTTGATTGGTTACAAAGGATAATTCTAAAAGAACTAAATTTTAAGTTTCTCTTTAGCATGTTTAGTTAATGCAGTCAAATTAGTTTGCTCTTGTTTATTGGTTAAGACCAACACATCAAAGATTTCAAATTCCTATATTCCTCCCAATCTTCATGTGGGATATCTTTTAATGAGAGTTTGATCTCAGAAAAGATCTTAAAACCAAGCAAAGTTATACCAATGATAAAGCAGACTCAAGGTTTAGGAAAAGAATAATAAAGGATCGTCTCATCCTCTTTGATGAAGTATCCATTCAAGGTTTTGAGGTAGGGCCTCATTTGTAAGTCATATAGCCCAACCTTTCTATGGTGATGGCTTTATTTTGGGCATTTATTTGTTCTTCTTAAATTTCTTCTTCAGTGGGCTTATAGCCTAACCCAAATGGTAGTTTTTCAATAGGGTATTTATCAAATGTCTTGATGCCTTATTGATTTTTACCTTATCCCATTACAAGGAAGAAGTTCTTTCTTTTGAAATGTTAGCAACCATAGCAATTACAAAAGGATAGTAATCAGTAATAACAATTTCTTTTTCATTGATTGAATCTATGATTTGTACATAAGAAAATCCAGTTAAGGGGTACATAGAGGTTCAGGTTGAATCTCTAAAACAAGTATAGATTCTGGCAATTTAGATTTCCCAGAAGAATCACCCTTGATTCTAACAACTCCTTTATTGAAAGAAAACTTGACCTTTTGATGCAAGTTGGATGAAATGGCCTTACAATGGTAAATCTATGGTCTCCCCAATAACAAGTTGAAGCAAAATGGCACTTTGATGACTTGAAATGGAATTTAGAAGGATTTAGGTCCCATGATAATGATCAGTGCTTCCATTCCTAGAACTTCCTTATTGAATTATCATAAGCCCTTATTATCTGATTAGAGGGAGTGAAATTAGTAGTCCCAAGACCAAAACAACTTACGACTTTTAAAAGGCAGACATTCAGGGTAGACTCATTATCAACTAATATCATGGGCATAGTCTTATCACCAGTGATGATGGTGATTTATGAGGAATCATTATGAGGACACCCTAGATGGAATCTTATCAATAGAGAAGGAGATTGTAGTGCCTCTTAGGGTGCATGTAAGTAATTGTAAGGCCTCGTTCGAACCCGCGGGTAGCTAGCGTGCCTTCGAGTTTCTAGCTCTATAAAACCGATCGCATGGGGTCAGATTGCGCATAGCATCAGGTTTGGTCAAGTCTCACTTTAGGAGAACTTCTTACGAGTCCGTTAGGTGTACGTGTGAATGTGTGAGTCACCACTTAATTTTTAGAAAATCATTTAATTTTTCATGTAGATAAGAAACCAAGTAACTCCATTTTGAAAATTGATATTTTGCCTAATTTTCAGGAAAAAGGCGAGTCTCGAACCAAGAGATGGATCCGAGGACTCGAGATTGATACGAAAGGTTGATTTTATGAAAAAAATTTCATTTCCTTAACAGCTTTGGCTTAAAATGCCATATGGTTTCAGTTAAATTTGTTTCTATGTATGAATAGCATATTATCATGATGCATGAACAAAATAAAAGAAATTATAATGGTGCATGGAAAAGATTATAACATGAATGACAATAATAATGTGAAATGGCAAAGAAAATAAATAGGGATCCTTCCTCTAGCCCAAAAGGGTACTAAGGAAGGCATATATTCCCAAAGGCAAAGAAATAAAAAATAAACTAAATTACATTTAAAATGATAAACAAAAAGAAGGGGATCCCTCCTCAAGCCATATGGCGTAGGAAGGGCACGCATTCCCCAATAATAGCAGATTATACAAAATAATTATAGGATATAATAATAACTTAACAATAAACTATAAATGAAATAAAAGATAAGAGAAATAGAAACACTACAAAAAAATAGTTAAATAGTGACGGAAAATAGTGACGGAAATTTCCGTCACAAAATTGTGATGAATTCGTGACGGATTAATGACAGCAAAGAAAATTAGTGACGGAATTTAGTGACGAATTGCTGACGGTTTATTAGTGACGGATTGCTGACGGTTTCGTAACGGATTTATAACAATTTCGTAACGGAAAATTAGCTGTCACAAAATTATTGGCGCAATATGGCGCGATTTTATTAGTAACTGATTTCTGACGTTTTT
>CAOJBK016243912.1:0-11148 GCA_948294925.1 Codiaeum variegatum | reverse complement strand
TGTTACCCTCTAAGTACTTTAACTCCTCTGTTACTTCTAAGTCACGTTTCTCTACCTGTTCCTACAAAAGAAACCTTTCAAGGAGGTCCTTAAAAGTAAAATTAGTAACAAAATTGAGGGACTCACGCTCATATAGATCCTCACATGAGCCCTCATCTTAAAAAAAAAACAAAGGGTGTTTCATGGCTTGGGTAACATTAAAAATCACTTTCTACTCATCCACCCTTAAGGTGAGGGTACCCTCATAGACATCGATGATGGCACATGCATTATTTAGGAATGGTCTTCCTAGAATTAAAGAGGCATACGTGTCATCCTCCATTTTCAATACAACAAAATCAATCGAGAATATGAAATCCCCAACCATAACTAACACATCCTCAACTATCCCCTTAGAAGAAATGATGGATTTATCTACTAGTTGAGTTGTCATTTTTGTTAGCTTTGGTTCCCCGATAACAAGCTCTTTAAAAACATGGTAAAGCATTGCACTAATACTAGCCCTTAAGTCTGCTAATGCCTTCTTGACTTGAAGATTGCCAATGAAATAAGGAATATTGAAGCTACCTGGGTCTTGTGATTTCCTTGGCAACCTCCTCTGAATTATTTTCGAAGATTTCTCAGACAAATATGCCATGGTTACTTCTTCGAGCTTTCTCTTGTTAGAGATAAGCTCTTTAAAAAATTTTGCATACTTGGGCATTTGTGCGAGAGCTTTGGTGAAGGGAATGTTAATATGAAATTTCTTAAAAATTTCAAGAAACTTACCAAATTGTAAGTCCAAATGGTCCTTTTGTTGTCGTGACAAATATGGTACCCTCGGCTTGTACTCCTTGACCGGTGTAGGTTCTTTTGGTAACTCCTCTTGCTTGTTTCCCTCTTGCTTCTCAACTTCTACCTCTACCTCAACATGTTGAGGTTCTTCATTCTCTTTCCCCTTTTTCTCTTTTTTCTCTTCCATTACACTCTCCACCATTTTACCACTCCTTAAATTGATAGCCTTCAACTCCCCTCTCGGGTTCACCTCGATTTTGTTAGGTAGTGTACCTGGCTGTCGCTCACTCATCATTTTAGCAATTTGACCTACTTAGGTCTCAAGTTTCTATAGTGAGGCCTAGTTATTCCTATTGATGACATCCTATGCTTTAAATATTTTATCGATAGCTATCATAAATTCTTTCAATATCTCTCCCACATTATTTTCCTTTGGTGGAGGGGTTGCTGTTGCATAGTGGCTCTTTGCTGAAATCTGGGTGGAGTAATTTTCTCTCATTATTGTTCCTCTAGGAAATATTGGGGTGTTTTCTCCACCCAAGACTATATGTGTTTGAATAGGGGTTGTTACATCCCCTCTTCATATTGCCCATATAGTTGACTTGCTCCTGGCCCCCACTTGAGTTGCTTGAACCATAAGAACCCAACATGTCACACTCATGCATTTAGTGATCACCACCACAACTCTCACAAATTAGCACTTGTTACCTTGAAGTGCCTGAGGTAAACACATCAAACTTCTGATTTAAAGCTTCAATTTGAGCTGTCAGAGATGTGACAATGTCTATGGAATATATGCCCTGTGTCCATAGCCTTGGTTGATCATGTGGGTTGGGTAACCACTGATAATAGGACCTGGACATTTCTTCAATAAGCTCCCATACCTCTTCTGTGGTCTTTGACTCCAACGGTCTCCTTCAGATGCCAACAAAAGTTGTCTAACATTGTAATTTAGACTATTAGTGAAGCTCTTTATCTGTTGCCATGGCTCAAAACCATAAATTTATTCCCCCTTTGATTGTGAAAAAGAATAAATTTCTTGCTAAAGCTTGGTGGTCTTTGCTAGGGGAAAGTACTTCTTGAGAAAAGCTACTGCCAACTGCTCCCAAGTTATAAAATGTCCTGCAGGAAAAGATTTCAGCCGCTGCTTTGGGTTGTCCCTCAAGGAGAATGGGAACAACCTCAGCTTTATAGAAACCTCTGACACCCTGCTCATCTTGAATGTATCATAGATCTCCACAAATTGATCCAAGTGGGTGTGAGGATTTTCGTGAGCTAAACCTCTGTACTGACAAAAGTTTTAGATCATCTGTATAATGGCTAACTTAAATCTTGAAATTGGTGGAGTCCACTAGTGGCCTTCTAACCAGACCTCTAAAATCATTTAGATCTGCTCCTGCGAAGTATTGCATGGTTCTGCGAACTTAAGGATCATTGCCATTCCTATTTCCATTGTCATTGTCATCTCCTACAACATGTCTATTCTCTTTGCCACCAAGATTATTTCCACCCTGATTTCCTTCCATATTTATCTCAAGGTCTACTAACTTCACTTCTAGAGCACCCTCTTTCGTTTCTTGAATGGGCAGATTATCAGCTTCTTCTAGAATTGGATCACCTCCTTCCAGAGCTAACCTCCTTGGTAGCAACCCAATTTGTTGAATCTCAGGATTATAAGGGTGTAATTGAGATGAGCTATGTCTGGTCATGCACTAACCTAAAATAGATCGAAGAAGAAGAAAATTACATATAAAGAAAATAAAGGCTAAATCAATAGCATCAGATTTATTGCTAATGTTGATTGTAATAAAATAAGAACAAAAATCCCGACAATGATGCCAAAAAATTTGATCACGTTCAGCCGCAAGTGCACGTGATTGTATCAAGTAGTATAATTGGCAAGTCCCGGTATCATTCTCCCAAGGGATTTGTTGGTTTATTCAATTAAGCACTAACTCAGTCTCCTAATCTATTGTCTAGCTCACAATAACTTTTTGGGTTGAGTGAACTAATTTTAAACTATGAAAACTTAAAAAGAAATGAACTTGCACTTAAAAAAATATAAAGAAATAAAAAATCAAATATTGAAATTAAGATGGATTAAATCATATACCGAGACTTCGACTCTTATTATTCAAATTGTACGCTTAATCAACAAATCAATGAATATATTAATTAATCATCAAGTGGGATTTTTCACAAAATTAGGTTTAAATCTTTCTTAAGTAATTAAACCCCTAATTTCTAAGTAATAGGAAGGGAATCTCTTCTCAATCCTATTCAATTAGAAACAGCATGAAGGATCAATGAAAAATATATAAAACCCTAGGAGTTTTTGAATCTATCTCTAGCAAACACAACAAACTTATTAAACTTTTGTATGTTCTAAGTTTAAACTCTCTATCTCTAGTAAAGCCTAAATAACACAAATCAAGAATAAGCATGCTATTGCTATTGATTTACAGAAAATAATTATCAAAAGCTAAACTCGATGAAAAACCTAAACATTCATTGAATAAAAATGTTGATCAATCCATACAATCGAGTAATACTCATCTAATCTAGGTAGATAAATGTATTTAGTTCATAATCAAAGCAAAAGAATAAGAAAAAGGTAAGAAAGTGTAGAAATCCATTCATGAAAACCCAATGAGATTTCAACTAAATCCATGTAATCCTTACTCCAATTTGGGATGATGATTTGTACAATCCAGCCTTAAAAGCCTTCCTTGATATGTTTTTCCCAAGTTTCTGGAGCCCTAGATTAACTTTGAATGAAGTTATACCAATGTTTATTGCTAGAGTCTAGTACTTCCATTTTTGTTCTGAAATTTCGTACTCTTTTGTAGGTCTTAAAGTTCTGTCACTAGTGGCTCTCACAGCCCATACCTATGCCCGTGCCCGTTGTAGCCTCCTGTGTGATTTCCTTCTGGATTGAGAGATAGAATGATCTCACGATCCCTATCACGGCCTGTGACGAGGACCGTGAGAAGCTACTACTTCTTTGTGCCAATTCTTGACTTCCCCCATGGTCCAGCCTCTCTCTATCATTATTTGTTCCAATGGCTATGATAGCCTTCTGCCCTTGGTCTGGTGAGAGGCAATAAGCTCTCACGGTCCTTGTCACGGCCCGTGACTGGGACCGTGAGAAGCTACTATTTCTCACACCTCCTTGTCTGGCTACCCCATTGTTGACATCTCTCTCTATCACAGCCTATGATGTCGACTGTGACAGAGTACTGCCTTCCAATCCTCATCAATCCTCACAGGTTGTCTTACAGGCCGTGAGGCAACCTTAATCCTTCATTCTTCGCTTCATTTTTGCTCATTTTCTTCATCTTTCAAGCCCAAATATTAAAATAGTTCCTCCTAGCTTTGAAATTCAATTGATTGCTTGGAAATGACTGAATACAGTAGAACAAATACATTAAATTCAATTTAACAAGTAAAATCCACTAAGAATATGGGGTAAAAATAATGTATAGTTTACTAGTTATCATCTGTCCATACTCTCAAATGACAAAATCTTCTCACGAGCTATGACACAGACCATGAGATGCTTCTGCTTCTCTAAACCATGTGAAATAAATTCTCACGGGCTGTGAGAAGCTCTCATGGGCCGTGGAAGTAGACCGTGACACATGATTTCACAACATTTGTTTCCAATAAATACACCAACATAACCATGGTCTTGCATAATAAATTGGATGGCTGTGATACCACTTGAAGGGTGAAATTAACGAGCATGAAATGGAAGCTAAATTAAAGGGAATGGGAAAATCGAACCTTAGGGTACGGAAGATTCAGATTCCTATTTTCAGAACTTTTCCCAAAACTAAACTTATTAAAACTCTTTTAATAATAACTAGGTTAAGTGATATTTCAAACTCTTTAAAACTTTACCCTAACCTAGGGTTTGAGTAAAATCATTTTGTCAAAACTCTTTTAACAAAATCCTTTGAAACTTTTAAACACTTTGAAAATCAATTCTATGTCAAAACTCTTTTTGTAAAGAGGGTTTAGTCATTTATCAAACTCTTTGACTAATGCCTAAATCTATGAAAGGACCCATAACTTCAACCATGGATAATCTCACCAATTGTGTGTAAAAGACAAGTTAAACAAAGAAAGGTTATAAGTAAAAATACCTCTCACCCTCCTTCGTTAAGCTCCCCAAATGTGAAGCCTCTAGCTTGAGACATACCTACCATTTCCTAAAAGCTTATTCTCCAATTCTCTTTAAGAAGCTTGAATCTTCTCTCTTTGGTTACCCAAATGTTTGATCTTTGCTCCTTTTCTTGAGAACTAGAGACTTGATGATGGCTAATTGAAGATGAGTTTGTATTTGAAGAAATATTCTTTAAAACAAACTTACTCTCACAATTTGGTGTGAATTTGTAGCTTTCTCTCTCTAACTCTTAGAGAGCTTCTCTCTCTAACTCTTAGAGGAAGAAGATTAATAGTGAATGTATCTTTCACTTAGGCAAAAGATGATACACACACACACACATATATAGCCCATACTTCTCTAATAATCTTTCCTTAAGTTAAGAAAATATGTTGGAGAGAATGGTTGTTTAATCTAATTGAAATTTTACTATTTGACTAGTCAACTTGATTAAGCATATAATTAATAATCTTTAAACCTAAATTAACCACATCTCATGTGGATTAAGCTTACATCTCATGTCAAGCTTAATTATTTTAATTGTTAGTCCAAAACCATTTCAATTAGTCATACCCATTTGTATCTCATATAACCTTAGACATAATTGAAATTTCCTTTTTGATAATTAAACATCAAGACATGCTAGTATCTTTATAAATTTAACTGCATGTTTAATTTAATCATCATTAATAATTAATTAAACTCTTTAATTAATTATTAATATGATTTGTACAAGCTAATGGAAATCACCATTTTGTATATGTACAAACTCTTTTCTTCCCACCAAGTGTGTTAACCTAATTCCACAATTAGTCCTATAAGTCATGGTTGACGTCTAGCATTCCATGTCATGACTACCTAATTAGAAAATGAATATCGGTGATCGTATCCTCGACATAAGCATGGACCTATTGATCATAATTACCGTGCACTCGAATCCCTTGATTATGGATTCCCGATCTTAGCTAAGGTCATGGAAGAAATCAAACCCTATGTGCTAGATCATATGACTTCTATTCGGTGTGAGTTCTCAAAAACCCATTCTTACTATAAACTCTTTCTAGTGAACCTTATCCACCCTGGCTAGGGATTTGCATATCAAGAACAACCAGAAGTCATAAGATTCCTTCCTTATTTACCCAAGTTAATGAATCCTTTCTTGGTTAAACATTTATCCCAACATACCATTGATTATGGCCGCCACATGCCATATACCAATATATGACTAGCATCAATATATAAGCAGTAATAAACCATAGCCCCCAATATGCCAGATAACATGTCACCTTAATTCTAAGGATTATATGCACAATTATGATCTAGATGATGTGATATCGACTAATAGGTAACTTCCCATGTATCCATCACCTAACGTCACTTTCAACTTACTCATCTCATGAGTGGGGTCAGTGTTGTCATGACATCAAATGTCTGTAGCATGAGACTCACTACCTCCATACCAATAAGTATCTAATACTCATCATAGATGACAACAGAAGTGATGGTCTTCCGGATTAATGGTGTCCCTACCGATAATCCTATGACCATGAACAACCTTTAATGCATTTGTGTAAAGGGCAATCTGTCACTCATATTCTCAAACTCTTTGAGAATAGATTCCCTACAGAATACTTAAAGGAGATATATACATTCGATATAAGGAATGTTTTCACTTAAAGAACATATATATTTAAGTTAGTTAGGTTTTTCGTTTACATTCACATGCTGAGTGTAAGCTCTAAGGCATACACTGCTAATAGCACCAAGCCAACTTGACTGGCGAAAAGCACCAGAAAGCAAGCACCAAGACATAGATGAGTCAAGATGCTAAACATAACTCAAAGGGAAAAGGGCCTCCTAGGTAAGGTCCTGTGACCTAAACAAAGGCAAGAGCTGTTAAATAGAAGCCAAAGTATAGCACTGCTCAAAGCCTAAGGCATGTCCCAACTAAAAGAAAACAAAGGTAAAATCATTACAGAGATAGAAGAAACATGATTTTTATTAAAATCAAAAAATGGTGTACAAAGTGTTACAACAAATTCAAAACAAATAACTGTGTACAAAGTATTTCAATAATACAAGTATAAAATATACAACTGAGGAAGCACATCCTTAAGAAGGAGGAATATGTAAAGAGCTAGCCTCTTAGTTCAAAGCTCGGATCAGGGTACTGATGGGTATTTGTTCCTCAGAATTTGAGCTCGAATGGCTGGAAGAGGATAACTCGAGACGGTTCTTTGACTTGGCGAAGGAAGAATGTATCGATCCAAAAAGGAAAGGTCAAGAGCACCCATTCCATTGACATATTCCTAGAGTTGAATGTCTGATATAACTCCCTCTGAGACCAAGGGAGTGATGTAAGCCTTCACCTCTGAGAACTTCTCAAAAATAGATCACTGAGCTCCGTTGTACCACTCAACGCCCTTCTAGACCACTTCGACACTATGCCAACCTTTGAAGAAGTGGGACTCGATAAATTTTTAAACCTCTTCTCTCAGAAGTTACGGTAGCTTATCAACCAAGGTCTCCATCATCTTAACAAAACTGTTGATAACCTCGCTGGAATTCCAAGCCTCACTAGCCACCTTTTACAAGGGCTCCTTGAGCTCTGCATTGTCTACCTCCAGGCCTATGGTTTGTTTCCTCAAGAATTCATTGGTAGATTTCATGTCTTCATACTTCTCCTGGAGGCACTTCAACTCAGCGGCACGAGCCTCTGAGGCCTTATTCTTAGTAGACAATGCCTTATCTTTTTCCTCAACAACCTTCTGAAGCATGGACACTTGCTTCTCCAGCACTTCATTCGAGCCTCAGCTGGCTCTCAATTAACTCAATAGCTCATCAAACTGAGTAGCAACCTCATGTAGACATGGAGATGGTGAGAAGAAAAATCAAGATAGTTAAAAAGAAAAAGAAGAGAAAAAGAAGAAAACCTTTAAGGCATGCAGAGCTTGATCCCTAGAGATGACCAGGCTTAGGGGACCTGAAGAACCATCCCCTATGGACTGAGTGGGGGAACCTTGAGGTAGCTCAGCAAATAAGTTCCCTCCATAGAAAGAAGGGATAGGAAGGGTCTCACCATATGCATCTATGAACACCCTCTTGCCCGCATCAAGAACTTTAGTTAGCCTCTCAACTTTGGCAACCCCTTCATCTTCGGAGACTACAAGTGCAGTTAGTGGGATGCCTACCCTTCATCTAGCCCATCAAGGTATGATGCCACTTCAACGACAACCAGGGCCATAGACTGTTCCACCTCGTTAACATCAGTAGCCTGCTGAACAGCACTAGGTGACTGTAAGAGTCTGAAAAGCAAATTTAAAGCCCCTTCAGCCCCTCGAGGCTCCATCATCTTCCTCAGCAAGATGGATTCATCCTATGGTAGGACAAAAGTGGATTGGGCACTTGCCTTAGCCACCACAACTGGCCCATCCTTGTCCCCAACTGGCTTGTTCCCTGCAAAAAAGCCACTACATTATAGCAATACATAGTACAAGATGCAAAAGAGAAGCATAATATTTTCATACATTGAGGAACTAAAAATCTCTCAGGAGGAGGCAGGGATATAGGAGCTTAGGTTAGAACCTCTGCAGCCTTAGAAGTATCCTCTACAAGCCCCTAGCAAAGCCTCTTCAACCTCCTGCCCTCACCAGCTAACGCTGGAGCCACTACAAGAGGCTCGGCAATAATAATTGGCCCCCTTTTCTAAACCAGGGGCATATTAGGTACCTCCATCTCAGGAAGTTCATCCATTGAGATATCCTCAGCATCACCCCCAGCGGGCCCAACAACTTCTTCACCCTCGTCTTCACGAGCAACAAGTGCAAGGTCAGTAGGATCATACTTAAAGGAGGAATCCAAGTCCTCCTTCCTAACCTTGAAGTTCTTCAGGTATCAGTACATGAACTCCTTCAAGTTCCAGCTCCTTGAAGAGACAACAGCTTAATTCTCCCCAAGGGTTTGCATCCTTAAAAGCCCAGTCTTAAAGTAGCGGATTGGCAGGAAGGCTTTGTTGTTAATTGGGCAAGGAGGGAGGCTCACCTCTGGAAAAGCCTCGACATGGCCTTGGAGACCTCCTTCAAGAGAGCCTTCGCCTTCTGGTTTACCAGGGGTTCTGCAGATCAACTGAGGGTTATTAAAATTAAAGAAAAGGATGTAAGATTAAGATAACAAAGGCAGAAGACTCACCTGATGACCTTTGCACATTGCGAGGCAGCGAGAAAGACCCATCAATATGGCGGATGAAAGATGAGCTCATAATGAGGCCTCGATCAAAGGAGAGGTGACAGGAAGCCAAGATCTAGATCCCCTAAGCAATAATAAGGCTCAAGTTCTTTTCAAGCTTTTCAACTCTAGGTCTTCCCCTGTAGGCGCCTAGGAATCTGAAGCCCACCAGACCTTTCTTGAGGGGCTTCAGCACCTTCACAGCAAAGAACTTAGTCTTTAAGTCATCCACTTTGTTCTTCTTCGTCCCAAACAGGGTTCAGAGAGGTTTCTTCTTGAAGCACCAAATGTAGGGCTCGCTGGAGACTGATAGTTTGAATAATGAGTGGAACATTTTGGTGTTGGGGTCAGAAATTCCAAGTGCATAGCGCACCACGTCGAAGCAATATAGGTCTTCGATAGAGTTTGGTGTCAACCTCATAGGATTCACCTGGAAATATTCGAAGCATCGATAGAAGAAAGGAGAGGGAGGAAAGAGTAGCCCCTTGATCATGTGGTCGTAATACCACACATAGTCCCACTCCCCCTTGGCCAACTCTACTGATGCATTCATTGAGAAGATCCTAGCCTCTAAGGAAGGGCGAGTAACGTGAATGTATCTGGAAATGCAGTTCACGTTCTTAATAAACGCACCAAAGTTGAAAGACATGGGGATAATGTCTTTCATATACGACCTCACCCTACTATTTATATAAGAAGTTGTGTCTTTAGCTTTGCTCTACTTCTGAGCCTTTTTAACCTCCAGAAAATGTTTCTTTTGTTTATGTGGGCGATACATAGAAATGTACAATGAAGAACAGAAAAGAAAGAAAATAAGAAAGAGTGAAGAAAGCAAAGAAAATCAAGAACAGAGAAAAGTGTTGAAGATTCAGAAAGTGAAGAATGAGGAAGAAGACAAGCTTTTATACACATCCAGGAGGCATTAAAGTCTAAGAAAAAATGGCTCAAAGGTGACACATTGAAACCAGTAACCATTTAAGCCTTAATTGCTCATCATAAATACGTCGATTGCTCAACCATGTGGCGAGAATGAATTGGCAGTAATAAAAGTGTTGTTACCTAAAGAACTGGAATAGTCTCATCTGGATCAGTGAAAGGTCATGTCTTTCAAATCAGAAGCGACATAAGCCTCCTGACTTTCCTTCAGTTGAAATTCAAAATTCAAAATTGCCCGTTCAAACAAAGGGCGCTATCCAACAGGCTCGATAGACATTCCTCAAGCACTCTTTGAGCTGCGAGCTTTTGAGTGCTAACACTAAAGGGGGACTACTGATACGACTCTACTTCAATATGGTTCAACCCCAATAAGGGGTTTGGGACCCCACTTCAATATGGTTCGACACCAACTAAGGGTTTGCGGTTAAACCGAGCCTTACGAGTATGCTAGTCACTCCTCAAACCTTCAAAACCTCAGAGATCTAGCCCAAGAGCCTTCAGGTTTCAACTGTCCGATAGAGACAAACTGACCACATCAGTCAGCAGCCCTCCGATCATGTCACAGTCTCATCAATGTACATTCAGATTCCCTAAAGTTGAGACGTGTCCTACCTACAGGGGGTCAAACGAACACGTATCCCAGCTACATGACCTCAACCTTATAAATAGCCTTCAAATTGCCTCATTCAGATATGGCTTAACACACACACTAAAAACCATTGTTCCATTTCTGAGAGCTTTCTCACAACTCCTCCGAAGTAACTGACTTGACCGTCGGAGGGTTTACACTGGATACCCGTCCGGTCACTCCTGACTATTTCTCTGTCTTTGTATATTTTTTCAACCTAATAAGAGGAGTTCTGTTCAGACTTAGTGGTACTGCTCCACACACACACACGCACACACACACACACACACACACACATATATATATATATATATATATATATATATATATATATATATATATATATATATATATATATATATATATAAAAATGAAAAAAAAAAAATTATATAAAAATATTAAAAACTATATATATTAT